>JAATLQ010021272.1:7844-43455 GCA_013421005.1 Heliconius erato x Heliconius himera | reverse complement strand
AATAATGTACTTAAAGTTTTAAAGATATTTATATTTGAAAAAAAAAGAAACATACGCAATGATATCTATTGACTACATATGATAATGAATGTTATTATATTGTTGAGTTATTATTTGCTTAACGTTAATTACGTCATGTAAGTGTAATCTATACTTATAATAAATTTAACATAAACATAGTAGTATTTTTCTAATAATGTTCGAATGGTTACAGTTCAATTGTAAGTCCAAAAGAACGACTTTAGAAACGTCTTATTTTTTTGACTGTTGATAAATTTACGTATTTTTAAAGTACAATTGTTCATAGTACTAACTACAAAGTAAACTAAATTGAATTGTTGGTGAAGATTACCTTCGTAACAGTCTAGCTTAATTCGTAATTATGTTAAATAACAGTGATAAAGAATGACTTAATATTCAAAGAAATATTTTGAATAGGTTATAGGTTCTTCAGTCCGTTCGTTCGTTTATGTTATTAATATTTTTTTAAGAAACGTATAAAATATTTAACTTTTGGGAGCAACCTCTAAAAAATTGTGTCTCAAGGAAAAAATACTCTGACACTGTTTATAAAAATATCCCGCAGTATTATTTCATAACTTACAAGCGACACGTACCGACATTATTGCACCTGTATGTTGCATGTATGTATGTGCCAAGGGTATTTTAGGGTACATACCTCAAAATTCTTATAAGACAACTTTGTTGTTTGTCCGTCTGTCAAGACTATTTTGTACAAGATCGGTTAAAGGTTAGATACTTCAATGTTCAAGCCTATATTCCCTTAGAGCACAAAAAATCTATCTTCTAAATCATCGCAATCAAATGACGATGAAATATGAGGGTTTATGCTTCGTTTTTTGTCGCATTTTCTATCATAACTATAGGATAATTCCCGTTGTTATACAATTACGAAATTCGTTAAGAAGTTAAAATTTACGGCACGTATAAAGGAAAATTCTAAAACTATTTTTCAAAAATTGAATATTTATTGTATTTGTGTCATAGAAAAAAACCATTAGGTACAAATTTTAATCTGTACTTAATTTGATACAAAATTAACTTTACTTGAACTTGACCGAAAATGTTGATTATTTTATAGATTATATAAAAATGCCTAAAACGTGCTTTCTATGTATATTCTGTATACCAATTATATATTTAACTAATAATATATGTTACCAATTTAAAAACTATACAGGAGCTAATATAAGTTATTTTACAGAGAATATCTTGAGTACTTATCGAAATCAATTAATTAATAATTAAGGCTGTTTGTAATATCTATATTTCTTAAATGAATAATCATGTAATTCAAGCGGGCAAAGCCGCGAGCAGGCCGCTAGTGTTTAATAAATAGCATTCTCTCTTGCCAGACGATAATTCTTAGTTATTATCTTTGTGTAGCGGAAATTTGTAAAATTCTTCCTATAGAGATGCTGAGGACATAAATGAGTATGTATCTAGCGTATAAAAATTTCGACGTAGCTCGATGAGAACGAATGGCTTAGTGGTCAGAGCGCCGGTTGGTTTTGAGGAGGCGCCTCCGCACCACGCCTAAAAACTTGAACGTAACGGGACACAAATCCTTGTGTCCCATTATGTTCAAGTTTTTATACGTTTTCTGAATAAGTATTTAAATTAAACTAGTTTAAAGTAAACTACTAAACTAGTTTAACTAGTTAGTAGTAAACTAGTTTAAAGTCTTTAAATTAAACTAGTTCACAATGAATCATTCTTATATTTAATAAACACAATATTGCTATTTCTTACAAGCGTGATTTTATAATTAATTAATAACATATGGTATCATTATTTTATAAACGTGATGTGCTCTATGGAATATCGCAGATAATAGCAATGAATACAGTTTTACCATGATTTATCAAGTTTATTTACACAATTGCCAAGTCCTAAAAACCCATTCTAGGTTTTTTTAAACCTTTCTTATAATATGGAAAAGATATAATTTTCGCTTTACGAACACGCCTAGCAAAAGATAAGTCGATATTCCTGTAAGCTATGTAACCATCGCCGTCGTCGTAGTTTTCGTTATTTACGTTTTCCAAAAATTGTTTTCTTCGGTTTATTTTTGCTGCTATTTTGAGTTCTGTATCACATTCGTGTACTCTATCAGCTGGTGCACAATTATTACTGTATTTATCAAAACCCATGAAGTTTGGACAAATTTGACGACGTGGTACTCCGTATATACAGATATAATAAGCTTCACAGGTTGTTGGTGACCTGATAAAAGAGAAGATTTTTTATTCAAGATAATTTATTTAAAAAGAGTATATTATAAAAAATATATATAACGCCATTGTACGCATATATGTTTTCTATTAGGACCTTATTTGAATGATAATTGAATGTTTTATTCATACCTATGAAATTGATAACTTTGTTTCTTGTCTGGACACTGGAAACCAGCGTAACCTGCATACAAATAAAATGTGAATATTGCTATTACTATATTTTTATTTATATAGTGATAGGCAGATGGAACCTAGTGTTGAGACACTCCGTTCCCCACTTTCTATCGAATTTTGGAGGCATTGCGTGCTGAGTGGCGGAACTCAATTCCGCGCTTTGCTTCTTTACAAGATGAAGAAATAAAAATATTAAATATTTTGGTAAACATTAAATTAATTAGTTTTTTTGGTTTCACGCTGTAGCCCGCATACAGCAGGATAAGCAGAGAGAATCTAGTGTAAACACTATGTTGCCTGCTTTTCGCTCAATTTTCGATACCTTTTGAGGGAAAACTACGCTACCCTTTCTTTTGTTATAAAGCGAGGAAACGACAATAATACATTCACCCAAGTGATATGGAACCTACAACCGTCGCGGTAATAGTACAGCTACGTTACTACAACCATGATTAAAATTAAATACTCATACAAATACCCACCTTCAGCATCACACTCCGGGACTTTATGTGGCCAATCACACCGTAAGATGTCTGATCTGAATGCAAGGCCATTAGGACATTCAAAATCGTATCCAACACCAAATTCACAGATCCTGAAGCTGCTACAGTTATATTTATCTTCGAGCTTGAAATAACCAAACTTATGTGGACATTCTCGTGATTGGTATCTTACTAAAATAAATAGATAATACGTTACAGTAATATAATTTCTATTAACCAATAATTTTCATAGATTCTTACCCGACTACGGCGGAGTAAAAAGGAGGGCTTATGATTTTAACCGGTATGTATGTATGTGATTTAATATTTGTTTGCCTTTTGCCTTCTTTTAGAAGGCAAAAATGGTAAACTAAAAAAAATTGTATCAAGTTTGGTGTCAAATGAAATCACATTTCAAAAAAATATATTTTTTTTTCTTTTGCTCACCAGTTTGCATGCACACATTAATTAGAGATACTTTATACAAAACATTAAAACTTAAACAAAGAAAATATAAAACGATTCTATAAATACCGTAATACGAAGTACAACCCCAAAATAACTTAAATTAAAATTAAGGCCAAAAACTAAAATTCGACAACTGATCCGCTCCGAAAAGTATGAAAATATTCTCATTTAACATTAACAACCATGGTCGTATACCATCTGCCCTAATTCTAGAAAGAGAAAGTGCATGGCAGTCAACTCCAGGTGATAATATTATTTTGTTTTATACATTTTAAAGTGTGAATATCAGTAGTCGGGTTTCAGTTTTGAACTTAATTTTTATAATTAATACAACCTTGAAAGATTCATAATTGTAACATACGTTGAATCGTCTTGTTTGCGCAGGGGACATCACAGGAATATTGGCATGGTATTTCACTATCAGAGTGTTCAGGATCAAAATGTAAACCATCTAGGCACTGTAAGCTTGTAGCCTCTCCGTTCTGTAAGACGTTTATGTGAATTTATGAAAACAAGAATAGAATGTTTTTAGGGTTACCTTTTTAAGGAAAAAAGGAACCCTTTAAGATAAGAAAAGATCACTTTGTTGTACGTCGCGTTAAAATTTAAACCATACACTCAAATTTACGGCCCCATGATTTCCTGATAAAAAACTTATTTATATATTTACTTAGAAAAAAGATATGACCATTTATATCGTAAAAACCGTGTATTTCGACACTATCAAGGAAATCAAAATTCGTAGGGTACTTCCGGTTGACCTAGAATTAGCAGCTAGCATCTTCAGATAGTACTAATACAGGAAAAAACCTGAAAACTATAGATTGGTTAAACCCTAAAAAATCATAGCCTTAAATAGCAAAAATATCGTCGCGTATATCGACATTATAAAGGGAATCAAAATTAATAGAATACTTCCACTTAACCTAAAATTATGAAATTTGGCACCTAGCATCTGTAGGTAGAACAAGTTTAGGAAAAAAATTGAAAACTACACATTTGTGATTTCAATTTTTTTCCTAAACTTGAAAAAATATAATTGAAATCATAAAAAATAATAGCTATAAAAAGAGGGCAAAATTTGGTATTAAAGCTGCTAGTTCAAGTGAGGTATGAAATGAAAAGGCTCTAGCTAAGCTGAGCTTGAAATCCAGAAAATGCTCAAGACCCTCGGTTGGCGAGCCCGACTCGCCCTTGTCCGGTTTTTTTAATATATATTTTGGGTGGTCACTGACTAGGTACACATGACATAATCTAAGTGTGGGAGGTCACTCAGATGGCAGGTACATCGAGACGGTTAACATGACATAAATTAGCCTATAGCAATACTTGCTAAACACAAAAAAATATTTCAATAATTTGAACGAATATTTTTACTGAGGTATATAGGTAGAACGAGATTTGGACTCTCGCCTCTTGGAAACTATCAAAGAGGCGTGGATTCAAGTTCCAGTACCTCACCTTGCCTTCCCCACATTTCACAGAATTGTTTGAGAATCGCGTATCGCGTATTGACGTGGCGCAACGATACGCTATGCCTCGTTACCAGATTGAAGAAATGAAAATATTAAATATTTCATTCCCCCAAGTGAAAATCGAAGCCAAAACCTTCACGCTTACAATCGCACGCCCTGCTCCACGACAGCCGTAAATAATATTACAAATCTATCAAAAATCTCACCTTGCATTCAATATATTTCTCGCAGCTTTCAGGAAGAGAAGACCTTTCAGATTTCTCTGTACAATTGTAACTATTTAGATTTTTTTCGACAATATCTGACAATTGATAATAATGCGTTCGTGATACAATATCATATGTATTGTCGAGAATTGACATATTATTAGTCGAGTTTCCTTCGTCAGTAATTGTGGAGTTCTCGCTTACATTTCTTATTGAAATATTAGTAATTTCAGTTACACTATCTTTAACAGTAGTCGTTTCAGTAGTGGTACTAGTTATAATGATATTACTTTTCTCTGTTTTTGTCGGCATATCGATAAATACAATTTTATCCTTATCAGGTTTTTCATGATCTTCACTTCGATAAGACCATAATGTTGGCACATAAGCTGAAACATACCATCAAAATCAAAATACATAATTATGTACAAATATTTGTAGTGAGTGCATATCTTTCAATTTAAATTAATTTTACTGGGTTAAATTTTTTTGTTTAGATGTTTTTTTCATTTTTTTTTTGTATAACCATTCCCTACTTTCCGTGAAATTCGGGTGTTGGGCGAAACTTAACGCCGTGCTTCCCCCAAGCGAAGAGATGAAAATCAATTAACTTGTATGTTTTTATAAAAAAAATACAAATTTGTAATTAAATCGCCGTACTTTAAAATTATTTTTATACAGTTATTGTTCTTATAGATCTACATATACATATATATGGTATTGACGTCATCGAGGCTCAAGACATGCTGGAATCTGAGATGGTGTAACTGTTCAAATCCAATTCCAGGAGTTACATTATATGATTATAATTGTTACTGAGATCAAATTGACGAACCAGTGTGTTTCTAAAGCCAAAATTGACAAATTTCTACGAGAGGCCAATGGATTATTTTTCTAAAGGCGATTGAGGTATTTTTGTGGATTTATTTTGAGATGAATGCAAAGTGATATAAATGCATAAATTATACATAAAAACTGGTAATATTAATTAAGCATTACTATTATTATTTAATGTTATATTCATTAAAGCTTAACAAGCATTCCACTTGTTTACTCATAATCTAATGTTAATATTATTGATTTCCATCATATATTAATCTTTTATAATGCATAAATTATGTTCAATTGAATACATTATATTTTAAATTGTAAAAAATATGTACTTACAAGCTGTACAAATGAACGCTATTCCTATTAGGATTTTCATTTTAAACACAACACAGTCTAATAGAGTTTACACCAGAAATGGCTCGTCTTATAGAAGTTGGCCTTCGCATGTTAAGAAAATTATATTATTGCAACTTGTATGTGGTTTGCATTATTACTCGACATATCAAATGCATGAAAATTACAAAAACCCCGACTGCATAAATCTAAAAAGAAAATAAACAAGCCCAATAGTTTATTAAGATTAACAGTCGGGACCTCTTTAAATTATGCGGACTTCCTGGTAAAGATTTTATTGGTTAAAGAATTATAGGTAGGTTAGTTTATAGGTCCCGACTGTTAATCCTTATGCAGTCGGGGTTTTTGTTTTTATAAATATTTTTTTTATTTTTCACTTTTTTGTTTGGATTCATTATGGTAATGATAATCATGATACACATTTTTTGAAATCCTCGTATTGAGTTCTTGAATTTGATACCAATATTGTGGTATTCGAAACGATTTTTTTTTCACTAAGTCGTATGGCGTCCCACAGCCGCCATGATTGTTTTTATTTAACGTCACTTATCTAAGAACACTTGGGCTGCTAATACGGATCTAACAATACCTCAATTATGTAAATCCGTTCAGCGGTTCTAGAGATATGAGGTAATAAAGAATAATACATACATACAAGATACGCGCGAAAAACATAACCCTTCCTTAGCAGTCGGGAAAAAGAAAATAAACAAGCCCAATAGTTTATTTGGATTTAGGAGGAGGACAGCCGGGACCCATAAGTAATTCTTCAATCAATAAAATCTTTACCAGGAACCCCGCATAATTTAAAGAGATCCCGACTGTTAATCCTAATAAGCTATTGGGCTTGTTTATTTTCTTTTTAGTTTTATGCAGTCGGGGTTTTTATTTTTATAACTATTTTTTTATTGATAACCGGTTTTCTAAGAATACTTATTTAGTTCTTTATATTCTTAAGTAATATTTCCTAAGTGTGGATTCACACTTTGTGGAATAGAACCACTAAGAATATGTGTACAAAGTTTCATGATAATTAGTTGAGTAGTTTCGGTGTGAAAACGTAACATACAAACTTACATTCACATTTATATTAGTATAATAATATTTATTGCCATGTATGTTTATAATATTATATATCGTAGCGAATAAATTGCAGTACAAAGAATAGGTGCTTGTTAATTGTTCTTATAAAGTTGCTATCTGTCTATCTACGTATTTTATAGGGCGATACAAAAATAAAAATAATAATCTTAACTTTTCTGCGGTGTATTTGAAAGTTTTCTATTTATTAATCGATGTACACTGCAGGGTAGGCAGAGGGAACCTAGTGTTAAGATACTCCATTCCCCACTTTCCGCGTTGCGTGTTGAGTGGTGGAACTCAACGCCGCGCTTAGCCTCGACACCAGAGCGAAGAAATGAAAATATAAATAAATATTTCATTTCCTCGAGTGGGGATCGAACCCATAAGCAGTCGATTTTACAGTCACACTTTGCGCCACGACTGGGTTCATCTTTATAACATATTTTTTATATTCAATAAAATAACTTAATAAGTGATCATTTCACATAACCGAATGAATCATACTAGTGGTCGACTAATATATTTTATGTAAGTATAAGTTATTAAAATTGTTTATTCAATAATACAAATACGGCGAATTCGTAAATATAAAATTCTTTACTGTGGTTGGTCATTCCTTTTTTATTACTTCAAATCGAACGAACAGGGAAAAACCGGGTAATTGTGTGGGAAGATGCAAGAAATCTTATTATTTTTTTTCTCTTGTACGCTTACATAAAAATAGGGTTTTTTTTTATATTTTAATTCTTACTTACACTATAGAGTTATGGTCCGTACCTTTTGTTATTTTTACATTTCTCTTAAACTTTTTTCTGTAGATATTACCTGGAATCGGGTGATGAGACGTTACTTTTTCTAACGCATTTGTCCCAGTTGCTTCCCTACCTAACATATAGAGTAAAAGCGCTTTCAATTGTCGTGCTAGCTCGGAGTAATTTGTAATTAAACTAAAAGACCGGCTGCGGAGACTGGGGAACGGAGTGTCTTAACATTAGCCTCCCTTTACTTACCCTGCTAAATGCGAGATACAGCGTGTAGCTAAAAAAACGATAATAGGTAAGCGCTTATTACCTTCACTTTTGTTTCAATAATACCTGCAATTATTGTAACATAATGATCAACTTGATAATCCATTGATTTATTATAGAATTGTATATAATAGTTTTTAATTGAGAATTTACTTAGTAAAACTTTAAGGTTAGGTTCTCTACTCTACTCTAAACTAAAAATAATTTCATAAATATTCGTATAGTTCTACTCGGTATCAGGGCAAAACGCGGCGTTAAGTTCCACTCAACACGCAGTGCTTCCAGAATTCGGCGGAAAGTGAGGAACGGAATGTCTTAATACTAGGTTCCCTCTCCCTACCTGCTATGTGCGGAATATAGCGTAGATTTTTTATTTATTTGCATAGTTCAAGCGTGCGAAGCCGCCTTTATCTGCTAGTATAAAATAAGCGGGCAAAGCTGCACGTGGTTCGCTTGTAATATTGTAAGTAAATTTTTATATAAAGAATAAATAGGTATTGTTTGATACATTTATTAAACTATGACGACAATATTATGTATAAAAACAATATACATATTTAAAAACTCAACTGAGCATCTTAAAGTTTAGCAATTCTCAATAACAAGTTTATATTTTCCTGTTTCTTGTAGTGTTTTGAATTACAAAATTAGTTTGTAGTTTTAAATTAAAAGTATGATCCGTCATATTTTGTATGATTCATTATAAATGGAATGTTTGGAACAGAATTGACTGATAGCATTTATGTTAATACCTTAATACACTATATATCGCCACTATATAGGCCAGTCGTGGCGCAGCGACACGAGATGTGACTGTAAAACCGACTGGTTGTGGGTTCGATCCCCACTCGAGGAGATGAAATATTTACAAAAATGTATATTTCCATTTCTTCGCTCTGGTGTCAAAGTTAAGCGCGGCGTTGAGTTCTGCCACTCAACACGCAATGCCTCCAGAATTCAGCAGAAAGTGGGGAACGGAGTGTCTTAACACTAGGTTCCCTCTGCCTACCCTGCTGTGTGCGGGATACAGCGTGAAGCTGATTTTTATTTTACTATACAGGGTAGAAGAGGCAGCGCTCCATTTACGGAAACAGCATATAGGGTAAAATATTTCAAACCTATACCTAAAGAAATTAATCAAGATGCCTCAACAGTTTGGACGTAGGATTTTTTTTTCATTTCACGATTTTTATCCATACCTGTATTTCGTGTGACGCGATTACGTATAGATCCCAATAACATAAACACTCACTACTACAAAAATACTACTAAAGGTTAAACAACTTTGAACTTTATTGCCAATACATACGACTCGATTTCGAAATGAGGCGTGTGCGGCGGTGTTCCTTTGATAAGTTTATGTGTGCGTGCGTCATCCTTACAAATGGCGTTTTGTTTTAAAATGACAATTTTATTATTTATTTAGTTTAAAAAAAAACTTTTTCATTTTTGGGAATTTATTTTTTTTTGAATTATATTAGGCTTTTATAGAGTAGTTAAAACTGTGGTTTCATTTAATGTGGTGCTGACACTTGACGCACAAATGCAAAATTCAACTTAAACCTCTTCATTTATAGTGCACTAACGGCCCACTCGCGGCTTCGCCCGCATACCACCTTTAATTATTTTATTATGATACATTTGCCAACATATTGATTATATTTATTTATAGATTCAATCATGAACAACTTGTATTTATAATTCTGAGTAATTGCAAGTACTGTGTGGCTGCCTGAGAGGATGTCATCAGCGGTAAGGATCAAAATGTTAATTTTAACCAAAAAATAAGTATTTTTTTATATGAAAACTCATACACATTTCATATACATAGTGTGTTAAGTGAATAAGGCCTAAACTGGTTTATATTAGTTTTCGACAACAGCCCTTTAATATGTATGTATGTGACCAAGAAATAAAAAAGAAAAAAAGTGACCAACGCTGTTATAACGAAAATAATCATTATTAGCTCAAACGACATAAAGCAGACGAGAGTAGGAATCATGAGCATATAAGAATTGACATATTTTTGAATTGGATTGTTTTTTTGCGGTACGCTGTAGGTATGGTAGGTAAGGTATGTAAGTAGATATTTTAAATAAATATTTACAAATATTGACGGAGTTGTAAATATAAAATATGAAATACATAACTTTTCGGCAGCTGCTATCGTAAATTTGTATCTTATTGTACTGTGCTTTATTCAACTAGC
The DNA here is from genome assembly GCA_013421005.1 of Heliconius erato x Heliconius himera. NCBI lineage: Eukaryota > Metazoa > Arthropoda > Insecta > Lepidoptera > Nymphalidae > Heliconius > Heliconius erato x Heliconius himera. The sequence continues at coordinate 32,887 of JAATLQ010021272.1, read as the reverse complement.
CAAGACCTTTTTTTTATTTGATACCCATGACTACAGTTTTCAAAGAATCTCCACCAAAAGAAAATCCGCCATTTTGTAACGGCGGCCATCTTGGGTTTGTAATACTGTAGACTATATATTATTTACATTGTCACAACAACTAAAGATATACAATGAATGTCAAGTGAATCGGCCAAGGGTGTAAAATTTTAATTACTAGACCCGACGAAGAAGTCAAGCTAAATAAAACCGTTTAATAAAAAAAAGAAACACTTTTTCTCTGTAACAGTTTAATAAATTCGGTGTAAATGAGACAATTGTGTTGGTATAACGAATGCTGTCCACGTAGAGTTTAGATCAACTTCCTTATCTCGGGCCGCTACCTCATCAGCATGCGCCGGGCGTGCCGTCTGGAATGTTGCGGTAATTTGGGATTTCGCATCGTGGTTAAAATTTCTTTTAGCGAGTCCAGTCGTGGCGCAGGGGCACAAAGTGTGACTGTAAAATCGACTGGCTGTGGGTTCGATCCCCACTCGAGGAGATGAAATATTTATTTAAATTTATATTTCCATTTCTTTGCTCTTGTGTCAATGCAAAGCGCGGCGTTGATTTCTGCCACTCAACACGCAATGCCTCCAGAATTCTGCAGAAAGTGGGAAACGGAGTGTCTTAACACTAGGTTCCCTCTGCCTACCCTGCTGTGAGCGGGATACAGCGTGAAGCTGATTTAAATTTTTTGACTTCATAGGCCGCGATTGTTTTTTTAGTTTTTAATTTTATATTTTTCTTAAGCTAATAAAAGGATTTAGCTTGCACATTTTTAATCTTTCTTTAAATTTACCTGTAATTCGTCGCTGTCTCTATATACAAGATATGATATGATGAGAAAAGCTATTATTTATATGCAGTTTTTACTATTGAATTTCGTCAAACCTTTAGCCCGTAACATTTAGTGTTTACTTTCCATCAGTTTGCTAAAAAAAGTGCATTGCATTGGCCGAAAATTTTGCTATCAATGTTACATATATTATCTTTAAAATAATAATTATTATATTATTAAAAAATGGAAAACAAAACTAAAAAAAAAAAAATTATGGAACTTTAAACACAGCTTTTCTAGGTTTGATTGATTATATAAAGAATAAATACTGTTCTTAAGAATTGAGAATAAAATCTGTTCAACTAGAGTCAATGTATGCAATTTAGTAGTAGGGCTTTTTATTTTTATAAAATTATACAACTTTTAGTAAGCCACACCTTTAACATTAAAATTTATCAAAACTATTAAAAAAAGTAAATTAAATATTATATTAAAAATAAAAAAAACAGGTAAATATTTTTAATTTTTTTATTTCCAATCGTATGTTACCTGTAGACTTTTATGAAATTTACCTACAAGGTAAACTCCTTAGCGACCTTATTTAGTACACATTGATAAATACATTTCAATAAATGATCACATTGAGAGACTTTATAGGTTATTGCACTTACACTAATAAAAAGGCATATTATTCACCTTTAAAGTGAAAACTCACCACATGCGTATACCAAAACCAAACCCCGTTTATATTTAGGCTACGAATAAACTAAGATAATAATAATCGAAAGAATAAAATACAGTCATATATTTAAAACTTAAACTATTCTGAAATAGATTCATCTAAAGCGTATTTATAAGTAGATATAACCGCACAAAAAGGACATTCGAATTAACATTTAAAAATCTTTTTTTTTTTTAAATATATAGCGTTAGATAATAACATTTGACTATATTAAAATGATTATAGAAGCAATATATTTGAATGAAGGAAAATGGAATAAAGAATATTATTGTTTGCTAATAAACTCAATAAAATAACTTATTTTTTAAAATTTAACGTTGATAAATTAAACCAAATAGTTATGTTAACAGTATTTTTTAAGATTTTCAAATAAACTTTAAAAGAGAGAGTGACAGTGACTCACAGATTCACTTTATATAAGGCATTTAAGCATAGGAGACATACAATATGCGTTAAACTTACATAAAAACGGTATCAATATACCTGTTTAACATTAAACGACGTCACTAAGTGTGGCTATATAAGAATCAGATTTTTTTAAGCATTAAAAACTAAACTAAAATTATTTCCTATACTATTTCGAACGTGGTGAGTTTAATCACTATTTATAAAATTATCATCACTAGTACCGTAAGGCCCGTCATTTTACAACTAGCATGTAGGCTGTATATAAACTTTGAACATTCATATCAAAGTCACTTAAAATCTATATATATAATATATATGTATAATAATAGGCGCATAAATAACCTTACCACAATATTAAAAATGTTGACTATTTGGAAATATGCATTTTTTGGAAATATCTTGCAAGCAATATGGTCTTACGTAGTATACGGTTATTGACTTAATAGAATGCTATTAAATATAGTTAAAAAAAAAATGCATACCAGGAATATTTCGTACATTATACGATTAAAATGTTCTATCATAAAATTATACTCACACTAAGTATCTTACAGAGATTTCGATTTCTAATATATTTCTAATATATTTATGTATAAGCTAAGTAAATAAAAACTAGAATAGTCAATAAATCACTGGCATATAGTAAAGAAGCACTTAAATATTAGAGTCAAGTGTGTCTTTACCTACATACATACATACATAAAATCAAATAATAATTAGTTATATACAACTTAAATTTAACATTATTCGACTTCAACTGTATTTCAATATAGGCCTCACATAGGAAGAACAGTCTAGGAAATTCGGTTTAACCATATTTTGGAATCGGAATAGCGTATGATTATACAATACAAAATACAATTTTAATATAAACGTACAGGCACTGTGTTACTCGCTTCAAAAGTCAGTGACACGGATTCGAGGATTTCATTGAATATTATCTATGTCTACGTTATTTATATACGAATAAAAGTGATATGTTTAGTTCCGAGTCGACACAATCGGTAAAGATCTAAAAAATAGAGGCGGATGTGCGCACCCTGTAAAGCAAATGTTGGCAACACTGCTCCCCGTTAACTCAAAAGCGAGTGATGTTACAAAATCGATTGTTTGTTTAAATATCGATTAACTTTTACATTAAGTTATATTCGAAATATACTTTAAGTATGTAATATATTGCAGTTAAATAGTACCTGCTACCTTAATCACAGTGCACACCCATTTCGAGTACCGAATAAAATTTTGAGCTGTGGCATAATAATCGATTTTATATATAGCGATTGTTTGCCAGCTATCGCGTCCCTCTTGGCATTTTTCACGTAATGTTTTATGCCAGGCTTGTGTATGAGGAATGCGTTGTTTAATATCATGAAATCGTAGTCCTTCACGCAGAGCACGTAACCCTGTAATATAGAAAAAGTATTGTTAAATATTGTATTGTTATTATAATTTGAGGCCAGTAGCGGCGCACGGGCACTAGCGTGCGACTGTACATACGATAGCTTGTGGGTTCGATCCCCAGAAATGAAATATTTCCTATTTCTATTTATGCCATCTGTAAAGAGGCAAAGCGCAGCGTTGATTTTCGCCACTCAACACGCCGCAATTTCAGGATTCGGCGGAAAACAGGGACAAGAAGTAAGTTATTGGAATCGGAAGGTATTAACACTATATTCCCAGGTTCCGTCTGCCTTAGCAGGCTCCCGCCGCCAGAGTTACGGAATAATCCTTGGCACCCTAAGCCCCGGCCTGTGGCGGTCGAGGAACACCGTGAGGTACTCGGGAAAGGAAACCCCTTCTTTTTTAAACCTCTCCACTTTTTATATTTTTACAAATGAAATCTAATTAATTTTTAAAATATAATGTTTTACCTGCGTCATTTTATCTTTTTTGCCTTCCCAGCTGAGCCGCTCGTCGTAGTATGGATCTTGATGTGTTCCTATAAATATCGGCTCCCAATGCACAAACTTCCCGCGCCGCTTGCCGACGTGGAATACGTCCATTTCTAAACAAAATAAATATAAATATTAATAAATTAATGACTGATTTATCTATATAAATATGGTATAAATAAATTACTTTTAAATTTTTTGCTAACAATGAGAAATTAAGGAAATAAACGAACCACGACAAATAAAATACGTAATTTAGCTTTGTCTTTACGACTCTTGAAAACTTAAATACTAAGCGAAAGATTCGCTTCTGATAATGATATTCATAGTTCTTTATAAAATGATGAATGCTTATCTTTTATTTAACGGATGTTAGTTATATTATCGGATATTTTATTTTATAAATTCACATTAACAAGTTATAATTTATGAATTTAATTTTAACACTCAGCGTAGGCAAAAGGAACCTAGTATTAAGACACTCCATACTCCAGTTTCCATCGAATTCTGGAGGCATTGCGTGCTGAGTGGCGAAACTCAACGCCGCGCTTTGCCTAGGCACCAGAGCGAAGAAATGAAAATATAAATTTAAATATATATTTGATTTCTTTGAGTGGGGATCGAACCCACACCCAGTTGCATTTACTACTATTTTATTTTGTGCCTATGCGCCACGACTGGCCTCATTCATCAATTTGTAGCGCATATTCTTAATGTACTTTGAACCTTGTATTATTTTTATTAAAAATGGGACCACACGGGAAGCACCAGCTTTTAAATAATAAAAAAATCATCAAAATCACCAGTCGGGAGTTCTGAAGTAACAGACATGAAAAAAAAACCCAGTCGAATTGAGAACCTCCTCTTTTAACAGAAGTCGGTTAAAAATCAAATATTTGCCAACACCGATTATATCATTAAACAATGTATACAACAATTAAACTTAAATTGGCATAAGAATAGAGCCAACTAACTTGTGTGTCGCGGTCGTTGACCCCATAATACGCAATTAGAATGCCCCATACGACCACACCATGCTGTTTATGGTATAAATAGCTCACGACCGACACCGCGAGATTAATTGGCAAGGCATCGAAATTAAACACGCGTATACGGATCGGCCTTGTTTCATAAAAAAAACTGCAGTCTCACTCATTTTGTAGGGTTCCGTACTTCAAAAGGTGAAAACGGAAGTCTTATAGAATCACATTCAAGTATCATATAGTGCACAGAAAAAAATCAAGCTTAGCAAAAAGATATGAGCATTTATTTAAGCATCGTTTTTGCTGTATTTTGTATGAAATTCACCGCGTAATCAAAACTTACTTCCCGTGGACCTATAGTTATGGTACGAAATGAGAAAATTGAAAATTTATAGGTACTTCATACAAAAAATCGTTATAATTAAAAAAATATTACTTCATTACGTACAAAATGAGGTGTGGCAAACTTAAGTTTGCCAACATTATAAGTTATATTTCCCGTTGACCTATAATCCTAAAATTGGTACGGAACCCTCTATGCGCAAGCCCCACTCGCATTTAACCGATTTTTTTTATTTATATTCCGTAACGCACGTCACCATATTCACATGAACATTTCCAAGGTGACCACAGAAAATAGCAGCTTTTGTTACTATTTTGCGAAGAAATTTAAATATCAAACGGCTTAGTGGAGCATTTGTCTGACGACCATATGTGATGCTTGAGACGATATAATATCGTGAGAATACTTTAAGACAGTGATTCTCAATCTTTTTTTTGTTGCAGCACATATTTAACGATTTCAAAATTTGGCGGCACACAAAGAGAATTTTTTTACTACAACACACTGCATAAATAGTTTATGACAAAAATTTTAAATATACGAATTTATTTTTTGTGGATTTAAATATATATTCATGTTAAAAATATTTTTCTTTTTAAATGATATAATTTAATTATATTACCATTTCGATATATTTGCAAAATTTGGCGGCACACTTTTGAAATTTGGCGCCACACAAAAGTGCCGCGGCACAGTGGTTGAGAATCGCTGCTTTAAGAGATAACTACTGTAACACTATATTGTGATGGGACGGGATTCGCGTGATCTTAGGTCGTAAAATGATTAATTTTCCCGTATACAGCAATTACTTTGTTAAATATTTTATTTATAGAAATATATATTTTTGGTAAAATTAGGACTTTTTTTAATTACACCAGACTTTGACATTTAGTCTTAGCAACAATATTGCATTTGTCATTAAATAAGATGATGTTACGAGGTGACATTAATTCTCTTTTAATAGCTGCACAGCACTTGAGGCCAGTCGTGGTCAGTGCGGCTATAAGCGCGATAGGTTGTGGGTTCGATTTCTACTCGAGGAAATTAAGTGTTTAATACTTTAATTTCTTCGCTCTGTTGTCGAGGCAAAGCGCGCCGTTGAGCTCCACCACTCAACACGTAACGCCTCCAGAATTTGACAGAAAGTGGGGAGCGGAGTGTTTTAACACTAGGCTTCCTCAGCTTATCCTACTACAAGCGGGATACAGCGTGAAGCTGAAAAAAACAACACTTACGATTAGTCTCTGGTGCGTTCATCCATTGCTGCCCTTGGGGTATGTTGTGGCAATTGGGGCACACGAACTTATGGAACGGAATGGCAGTCTTGTTTGCCAACATCGTTTGAAGCTCCGCTTTTGTCGATGGCACCTGGAAACGAATGAAAATTTATGTTTTACATTTAAATTATTCACGTTGTATCTGGCACATAGTAAAATAGGCAGAGGGAACCTGGGAACCTTTTGTAAAACACTTTCGCTTCTCACCTTCCGCCGATTTTTTGAGGCATTGCGTGTCGAACGCCACGCTTTGCAACTTTACCAGATCGAGAAAATGAAAATATTAAAAATTTTCTTCAACCTTCGCGTGTATAGTCGAATACTTGTGCATTGCGTCTTTAAGTCTTAGAAATTAAGTGTAGGTTTTAGCATACAAAGATTCAAAACAACATTAGCTGTATTAAAGTATAATATATTAGCTAGTTTATTTACGAATTTGCAGTTGACTAAATATAATAATAAGTAACAAAAGATGCGATTTAGGCCAGTCGTGGCACTGAGGCACAGGCGTGGAAATGTAAATGCGACAGGTTGTAGGTTCGATTCCCATCCAAACAAATTTAATATTTTAATTTCCTAGGTAGGCAAAGCGCAGCGTTCAGGCCCGCCACTCAAAAGGCAATGCTTCCGGAATTCGACGGATAGTTTGTAACAGAAGTATCTTAATGGAAACAGAGTGTTTTAGTGTTAAGACACTCTGTTTCCATTAAGAGACTTCCGTTACAAACTTTCCGCCGGTTCCCAGATTCCCCTTGCCTACCCTGTTATGTGCGGAGTAATACATCATGAAGCTAATAAAAAAAAGATGTGGTTCGCCTGTGCAAACGTATGAACGTTAATAAAAAAAACCTAGCATACAAACTACTCACTTGGACTTTGGCACCAACTTCAAATATGCTTATAGGAAACACTCGAGGCTTAGTGGAAGTGCTTAATGGCTTAGCGTTTCTGGCAATCATATTTAGGAACCTGGGTACTAAATTAGGACTAGGATACAGCTCAATGTCGGATGGCAGGATGAAGTGGGTGATTGCTGCTTCTCTAGCGACGTTCCTCGCCACGTTCACAGGGTACAGGAGACTTTTCGCTTTCATGTACGTGGAATTGGCGTTGACATCGTACGGAGGTTTTGCTGTGCAGTTGTACGGTGTTTGAAGGATTGTGTCTGGATTTGGTATCTGAAATGAAATTTCAAATAGTTATATTATATAAATTTGCTATTAATTTTAGATTCTTTTAAGTTATAGATAATATTAGATATGTATGTACATTATACTTAAAAAAACATACATAATTCAAAATATGATTTTATATTCAGTTTGAAACTGTCAACAACTTTGACATAAGAATGGGGAAAACCCACTCAACGCTACATTTTTATCCGATATAAACGTTGTATTAAAAATAAATACTGCTCAAATTTTATTTCCATTTTTACAACCTTGTATCAAATGAGGCCAATCTCCAAAACTCAAAAATATTCCACATATTAATTAGAAAATTATTAAATCTCATATCATCTTATATTAACAACTTACAGAGCTTGGTATATGCTTATTGGAAAAGAAGACGTGGAATGTGACAAACTGCTTGATGAGCTCGTTGCCAAGACAGTCTCGCAAGTATCTGATGCTGTTCACCGTGGGGCCCATGTCCGCTCCCGGCGCGTGAATAGCAAGACTTACTGGAGCCATCCACCTGCAAAGAAAAACGTAACATAAAAATTTTGGAAAAAAAGTTTCTCGCTTTTTCCCGCAAATTTATAGCAAATTCGGCAAAGAGTAGATCGTAAGAGCTGAGTCCAAAATTTATATAAATGATTATTAGTTGTAGGTTTGTATACTAGTGATCGCAGAATGTTATCAAGATTTAGGTATACTGTTTATAAATAAAATTCTAAAACTAGAAAAGTTTAATTATGTTTTCTATAACGTAAATCGATAACAATTTAGAAACGATGATACAATTTTTAAATACATACTTAATTTATTTTACTGGCACATATTGTCAAACGAAATATACATTTCGAAAAAAAATAAAAACAAAACTTTCAACAGGTTTTTATCAGCCATCTTATAAGTTGGAACGTTCCGTTACATCCGCGCAAAACTGGAGCAATTTTAATTATTATAAATTTTAAAATATAAGCTTGCTGGAGCGGAATAAACTGTCGTGACTGGAAAGGAATCAATTTCGTTTTAATCAATATAATGTTGTCAGTCCCAGGCGAGTGGCTCGCGTGTCTAAAGACGTTTGCGCCTCTTTTAGTTCGCATCGACATCGTCAACGAACTACGCCTACAATACTAACTTAACTAACTGATTAGTTTGAAGTTAGAACCAAGTAGATTCACATTAAAAAGGTTTTAGTTTTTTTTTTAGTTGAAATTTAGAACCTAGTAGATTTATATTATTTTAATTTTTTTTTGATCTTGTCGTTTCTCTATCGTATGGTTCAGAAGTAACTACTAAAATAGTAAAATGTGTATTTGTATATAATTGATTTAAAAAAAAATCCGCTTCTTATCAGGTCTGAGGCATTAACTTTACTGTTAAACTGGTAATAAATTATACGACGTTAAAAAAATTAAGCATGGAAATTTTTTAACATTTTTAAAGTGTTATTCCACACTTAGGAAAGAAAAATACTTATTTAGAAAACGTATAAAAATAACGATATAAGTATTAAGCATGGAACTTGTTATTTTGAATAAAATTATTTGACTTTGACTTTGTTCATTCTTTATTTTTAGTATGACTTCGAGACATTGCTTGTTGAGTGGCGGAATTCAATGCCGCATTAAGTCTTACTAAATAAATATGTAATGTTACAGAACAATCTGTACTCGTTCTGTAGGTACACTGGCGAGCGATTTACATGAACTATATTATTATAAATTTAGTTAGAAATAAATAAACTTTTAAAATTTTTTTTAAAGTGTTATTCCACACTTAGGGAAGGAAAATACTTATTTGATTGAATAAATACTGCTCAAATTTTATTTTCATTTTTACAACCTTGTATCAAATGAGGCCAATCAACAAAAAGAAAAATACTTATTTAGAAAACGTATAAAAATGTTGAACGTAGCGGGGCTTGAACCCGCGCCTGCCGGAAACTGACCAGGCGCTCTGACCACCAAGCCATACGTTCTCATCGAGCTACGTCAAAATTTTTATACGTTTGTTACAACTTATTTATGTTGTTAACATCTCTGTAGAGAGATTTTTACAAATTTCCGCTACCCAAAGATAATTACTAAGAGTTACCGTCGGGCAACAAAGAATGTATGAATATTAATTAAACATTTTTAAAATTTTTTTTTACATAAATAAATTGTAACAAGGTATAGCTTTATTGTACGTTCTATCATAATGTAAAATTTAATTTGATCTATAATAGCAAATAAAAGATAATAATAAATAATATTTATTTTGAAGATCACACAATTAACGAAGCTGAATAAACATTACACCTTAAACGAAACATTGAAAAAAAAACACGATAAGCGTTTAGAGTAATGGCGACGATAATTTGAGTGTTTATGAACTATAAAAGAACTGCGTCAGCCGTCGTCAAGACCGTATTGATGGGGTCACTAAAGGGGGTGAAGTGTGCACCGTCGCGTATCCAGGTCATGAATTTCCCGAAGACACGGACACATTGACAGCTTTGTTCGTGTAACTACCGTAAATTTGTTGGGTGGAACATAATAAACAACAACATTACATGAAACTTTTTTTCTTTAAATTACCAAATCATTTCAAATCATATATTTATTTTATAATTTTTATTATAATATATTTAAAATAAAATACAGCTTCACGCTGTATCCCGCACACAGTAGGGTAGGCAGAGGGAACCTAGTGTTAAGACACTCCGTTACGCACTTTTTGCCGAATTCTGGAGGCTTTGCGTGTTGAGTGGCAGAACTTAACGCCGCGTTTAGCCTCGACACCAGAGCGAAGAAATGAAAATATAAATTTAAGTAAATATTTCATCTCCTCGAGTGGGGATCGAACCCACAACCAGTCGGTTTTACAGTCACACTTCGTGCTGCTCCGCCACGACTGGCCTCAACTCAACATAATATTTTGGTAGTATGAATTGTGAAGAGCGTATATGTTGGTGTCGCTATAAATTATTTATCTTTACTACAAGATGGACTTAAAAATATTTAAATTTCATTAAAAAAAATATCAATTAATAATATTATACTAGAAAAATATTATATAAAAATAAATTAAGTATTACATTATTCTACAAATATTATGCGGCAGACGCCAAGGATGTTATATAAATAGAATTCAATAGCGTTGTTTGTAAGATGATCCATTTTCCTGTTTTGAAACATTCGCACAAAGATGGCGTTGTTTTGTGTACCTTTACCAATAATGGATGTCTCTTTCTCGGATATAATACAGGATAAAAAAAGAAAGAAATAAACAGAATTGCTTTACGTCGAAGTTTCAATATTAACATTGGAAGGAAAGCCTATATATCTTAGTATTTGATTTTAGTATTATATTATTTTTCTATTTTCATATTATGAATATGAAATTTAATCTGTGTTCTGTTAATACAAAATTAATTCACTTTTGCTTAATCTGTATTATATAAATAAATATATCTATGCTATATAGGTAAATTTTAATCGAATCAAAATACGTTCGTACGCACTCAAGCCCAGCTAAAAAAAAACGTACGTATAAATCATAAAATATAATTAGAAAAAAATAAAAAAAATAATAAACGTAAACCGAATAACAAAAACCTGGATTAAAACTGGCAATCTAAACTTAGCAAATAAGTATCAAAATGATATCGAGACGTTTCAAAGCGATTGTACGACGATATCGACAATGTAAACATTCATATTTGCAAAAGCGTCGACAACACTATCTTAGCGGTAACACAAACAGTTTCACCTCTCTACACTTTCGTATAGTAATTCTAGAAATTATTACTAAATAATGACATATGATTACCGCTGTAGGGGAAACACACATATATATATATATATATATATATATATATATATATATATATATATATATATATATATATATATATATATATATATATATATATACATACCTATATATAAATATTTATATATAAATGAGTATATTTGTTGTTAATGAACATGGAATTCTCAGAAGCTAAGATTTTATTGGTTTTGTAGGTTTGTATGAAATATGATTTTGCCGTCGTGACTCAAGGTCATTAGGGTGTGACTGAAACGCGATGGTTGTGGGTTCTATCCCTACTCGAAGGAATGAACTATTATTTCTTAATATTTTCATTTCTCGTTTCTTTCTGTTACTTCGAAAAATTCGGCGGAAAATGGAGAACAGAGTGTCTTATCACTATGTTCCCTCTGCCTACTGTGCTGTGTGCAGGATACAGCGTGAAACTATTAATTTTGTAATTAATGCAAAGTAATATGTCGGTTGCGCTTATTGTTAGTTCGATAGTACCTCATTATTATTGAACACAGCTCGATACCTCGACATACAGACAGACACACAGACAATAAGTGATCCAGTCCCTTATAGGAATCCTTTCTTTTTTTTAAATACGGAACCCTAAAAATAAATTATGGATAGAGATATTTTGAATCCCCCGTACATATTTCTTAACGTAAAAATGTTTATTTATTCAAACATTGTTCAAACTATAATATAAAAAGTTGAAAACAAAATAAACTAATTTTCTCAGTATGCTTTCTTCATCTACCCAACAAAGTCTACATTTAGTTTCTTAGCGTGTGAAATTAAAATGGAAGTTGCAGGTCTCAAGTGAAACAACAGGAAGTAAGCAAAAAAAAATAATAAAAAAAATCCACAATATATAATCAGCTTCACGCTGTATCCCGCACACAGCAGGGTAGACAGAGGGAACCTAGTGTTAAGACACTCCCATTCCCCACTTTCTGCTGAATTCTGGAGGCGTTGCGTGCTGAGTGGCAGAACTCAACGCCGCGCTTAACCTCGTCACCAGAGCGAAGAAATGGAAATATAAATTTAAGTAAATATTTCATCTCCTCGAGTGTGGATCGAACCCACAACCAGTCGGTTTTACAATCACACCTTGCGCCGCTGCGCCACGACCGCCACAATATAAAATGATTTAATAATAATATCGCCATCACTCGACTGGCACTGGATGGCTACCAGCTAGGCTGCAATATAATTAGTCGAGTACACAGGTGAGGGGTGAGGGCAGACGTCGCTATAGCTATGAAAGCTGGGGTAGGTCTGCTGTGTGGGGTAGAGTTGTTAGATCAATAATCTACACCTTGTTCATTTCTTCCACAATTTTAGGGTCGGCTAATTAGAATGTTTATGAAAAGAATAATATTTAATATAGAATATATTTTATATTGTAACGTTTCTTATCTATTAACCGCTTGGGATAGGTTCACGGTGTATTCTGCATATAGAAGAGCAGGCAGAGTGGGAGGGGACCCTGAAAACCTAGTGTTAAGTCACTCCGTTCCTATTGAGACATTACGTGTTGACCACGCTTTGGCTCGTAACCAGAGCGGATGGCAAATTAGAATATTTATGAAAGGAAATAATTTTTAATATAGAAAATATTTTATATTTTAACGTTCCTTATCTATTGATCGCTTGGGATAGGTGGAGATTCACGCTGTATTCTGCATGTAGCAGGACAGGCAGAGAGAGCCTGGTAACCTAGAATTAAAACACTCCGTTTCCATTGAGACAGCGTGTTGAGTGGCGGAACTCAACGCCACGTTTTGCCTCGCTACCAGAGCGAAGAAATGAAAATGTTAAATATTCCGTTTCCTCAACTGCACTGTACCCAACCGAGTACCTGTACTGGACAGGTAGCGATAGAATCAATTTATTTTTGTTCAAAACAAATAAAAAGAGGAAATGCCGTACTTGCTTACAAGGATTAAATATACACGTTCCAGCCATAGAGTCTTATTATTTGAAATTCTATTATTTCAACGCATAACTGTGATGTAAATTATGTATTATTAATAATAATATATCCACACATATATTAAACTGAAATTTGCATAATAAAAGTGTTGTTTATCGCGTCGAGAGTGTGTTTATCGCAACTATTAGATGTAATGGCGGTTACATTACCGATCCACGATGTCCGATGTCATCATGGAAATTGACAGCGTTTTCCTTTGATGGTAATAGAAATTTATAAAAAATATGGAAAAAAAAATCTATACCGTTACAAATATAATCTTAACTGTAGTCAGTCACATTAAATTTTAATGTAACAGCATTATATTTATGAACATAATAATGTAGATGTTAATAATATATTATATTAATAAAAACCTAAATAAAACCTAACAGTTTCATATTTGTAATAATTTTTCTTAAAAAAAAATATGTTAGAGGTTGTAGCGGATGGGTACAACGTGTGACTGTAAACGGTAAAGATTGTGGGTTCGATTCTCGCTCGAGAAAATTAAATGCTTATTTAAATTTTTTCTCTATGGTATGGAGACAAAGTGCGGCGTTGTGTTCCGCCATTCAGCACGCAATGCCACCGGATTCGGCGGAAAGCGGAAAGTTTATTATATTATTTTTTTCCAAAAAAATAATATAATAAACTTTCCCTTATAAGGAAAATACAGTTGTGTTGGTTCTCCAAAAGCTCCATCAGCCCTGTACATTTCATAAAATTTCTAATTAAGTAATGAAATTAGTCTAAAAGCTCGACGAGGTTAATTCAATTAACCATATTTCATTATTCCAATGTATCTTCACGACTGGTTCCTTGCCAAGTAAAAAAATCAGCTTCACGCTGCGTCCCGCACACAGCAGAGTAGGCAGAGGGAACCTAGTGTTAAGATACTCCATTCCTTACCAAAAGAGAAGAATTTTTTTAAAAGACGGTAACGTTAACTCTGGTAACTAGGAGTCTGAATAAATAAATTGAGTTTGCATAATAATTTATCAAGGTTCACCCTGTGTTTAAACAATAGGGATGGAATCATCTTTTTTTTTCTACTTATTTTTTACAAGTAAACCATACATTTATAGAGTCAAAGAACACGTCACGTCAAAGTTTGAAGATTATTTTACATCATAAAGGTTATCGAGGCAGACGTGGCGGAGGCTTAAGCTTGTGACTGTAACGCATCGGTTGTGGGTTCGATTTCCACTCGGGGCAATTGATTATTATTTATTTAATTTTAATTTCTTCCCTTTGGTACCAAAGCAAAATCGCGCGGCGTTAAGTACCACCATTCAAAACGCAACGCCTCGAAAATTCAGCGGAAAGTGGTAAACGGAGTGTTTTAAAACTAGGTTCCCTCTGCTTGCACTGCAACATGCGCGATACTGCGTGAAGCTGAAATTTGGGGATTATAGGTATAACAGTGGACTGGATCTGCAAGTATATCAATATTTTGACAGTTTGAACCATTTACCACTAAAGAAAGACCGTATAACTGAACGTAAGCTTGAAAGTTATTCACTGAGCATATGGGAATATATAATTAGGCATTTTCGTTCACAAGAGGGGGAAGAGCGCAATATCTGTGTCACAAGCACGTGTCCTATTCCATGCTGCTGCTGCTCAACCTTTCAACACATAATAAAATTAAAGAAAAATATAGTAATATGTGAGGCCAATCGTGGCGCAGGGGAACGCAAGTATATTATGGGAAACAGAGTGTCGACGCTTGGTTCCCAGGTTCCCTATGCGTCTTCTTTTACACTTTTATATGAGAAAGTGTTGAAATATATATATGGGTTGAAATATCTGTTTTACTGTAATTATAGCTAGCATGCGTATGTTGTAAATTGTAAATACCATTGTTATTTTGATGTGCGATGGATGCAATTACGCGGTACGTAAACTCAAATGATGATAAAACTTTACAATTACTTTTACAACGAGAAACAATGTAGGCTTTATGCGGTACATCGGCTTTAAATATTAAATTTAAAACGTTAAATTCTTAATGTAAATCATTCAAATAAGATTTCTTTTTCAGTTCACGCATTAACCCGCATATAGCAGGATAGGCATAAATCAGTTAGTGTTAAGACATTATTCTCCGCTTACCGCACCAATTCGAGACATTGCGTGGCGGAATACGAGAAAATATTATTTTTCCGAGTGTATATGGAATCCACAACGTATTTTTTTTTAATTCAAACTCTTTAATTATAAAAGAAGTAAGTTTAATCATGAAATCAAATATATGTTTTGTATTTTAAATAGGTACAGATATTTAAAATAACAAAATACAAAACATATTTTTAAAATATTTTTTTTACATTTCTTTTTCTGTAAGAGAAGACCCTAAATCTCATATTCACGTATTCTAACTTCCCGATATTCGATAAAGGTTCCAATTTCCATAGTCGGTTCCCCAACATACCATTTTTAGTTATATTTCTTTTTATTAGGCGTTCCATATGCATGGTATTTTCCAATAACCTCATTATACTTAAAAACTGCATTTGTATGTAAGCGATGACACCGTTTGTTGTGCATATTGTAAAAAAAAAAAACCACCCATTTACATAAGTAATAGCACAGATTTTTGATAAATGAAAGAAATAGTCTCAAGTTTCAACATAATTAAGCAAAACAAGAAAAAGAGAGATTTTTAATTTTTCAACAAACATTAAATGATAATAAGAAAAAACGAACAACTTCCACAACAATGTTATGCTAAATAAGTAAAAAAAAAGACAAACCTATATACTATATCAAAACTTGCAACAATCAAAATATTAATTTAAAAAAACTACTTTAAAAGAAGCTGCAAAAGCATAGTTATGAGAAACAACAATTTAAACAATAACATGAAACTGTTTTATGACGATATTATAAAAAAAAAATCAGCTTCACGCCGTATCCCGCACACAGCAGGGTATGCAGAGGGAACCTAGTGTTAAGACACTCCGTTCCCCAGTTTCTGCCGAATTCTGGAGGCATGTCGTGTTGAGTGGCAGAACTCAACGCCGCGCTTAACCTCGACACCAGGGCGAAGAAATGGAAACATAAATTTAACTAAATATTTCATCTCCTCGAGTGGGGATCGAACCCACAACCAGTGGGTTTTACAGTCACACCTCGTGCCGCCGCGCCACGACTGGCCTCAAACGATATTATTATAGTTTTATTATTACAACAAGACCATTTACCCATGCATTTAGCACGCAAATTCTTATTATTCAAGACGTTGCAGCCATAAATCCATTTAACACCGATCGAGGTTCAATTGTCAATGCCATCACGTATAGCAGTGATAGCGACTCCCCGCGGCCGGCGCCTAAGTCGGACGTTCGAATACTTGTCCATATATATATATTATGTGAAATATATATTATATTATACGATACGCCAGTCGTGGCGCAGCGGCACGAAGTGTGACTGTAAAAGCGACTGGTTGTGGGTTCGATCCCCACTCGAGGAGAAAAATAGAAAAAATATATTACAAACAAAATTGATAATACCTAGAAAATATATTTTATAGATATTGGGCGTAAGAATTAAAAGAATATATTATAGTTACATTTAATTTGAAAGTTTTGAAAGATAAGCTAAGCATGAATTTTGTAGCCATGTCTTATATAGCTGTTTCCAATACATGGACAATGAGAGACACAATGTGTTATTTAAATTATTAACTACTTAAAAATAATAAAAAAAAACTTAACTTAAATAAACTTAACTGTTGTCTGTCATACAGCAAAATGCCAATTAAGTCAACAAAAGTACTTTGTTATTGATAATTAAAAAAAAGTATGTATATATAAAAATTTTCTTTAAAACCATATTCATATATATTTTATAACATTCACACATAATATAATATATAGCTATGTGTTATAAAACATAATTATTTCGCAGTGGGTGTAAATTTTTTTGATGGAAACTTCAAATATTTGCTGTATACGTTTTTTGTGACAGTGCGCAACTGATAAGATAGGATGTTGTAACCTTTAAACGTTTTGCCTCGTGTTTAGTTAGAAATATTAGTTTAATATCATGTATATTGTAATTTATTGAAGTATAAAAGCAAAAATATTAGTGTAAGGCATTTCAAAATTTACCAAACACTTGTTTTTTTCATGTTCACGCTGCATCCCGCACATAACAGGGTAGGCACTCTGTCTACCTAGTGTTAAGACACACCGCTCCCGTTCCCCACTTTCCGCCGAATTCTGTAGACATTTTGGTTGGGCGGAACTCAACGCCGTGCTTTGCCTCTTTACCAGAGCGATGAAATCAAATACATCTTCATCTTCTACATTGTTTTATTATAAAAAAAATAAGGCAGAGGGAACCTAGTGTTAAGACATTCCACGCCCCAATTTCCACCGAATATTGGAGGCATTACGTGTTGAGTGGCGGAACCCAACGCCGCGCTACAAAATTAACCAAAGACAGGTTACTTTAAAAAAAAGTTGAACGAAATAGGATTCTAATAAATCGATAGTATAAACGGATTAGTACAGTGAGTTGGCATGTATGATGGATGGGGCTGGACCCTCTAAGCTTTTTCAATGCCTTTGGGAATGCAATTTTGTATATATGATGTGTTATAAATATTAAACACTGCTCAATATGCTGTATTGTGTGGCTAATATTAAATTTAATATTTTTTTTTAAAGAAAAAAAAAAAAAAAATCTTTCACAAAATATACTAATAAACAATTCAAAATGAGGTCAGACGGGATCGCTAGATCGATTCCTACTCGAAGAAATGAAATATTTAATATCTTCATTACTTTGCTCTGATTTCGAGGCAAAAACGCAGCGTTAAATTCCGCCACTAAACAGAATACGGCGGGAAACGGAGAACTGAGTGTCTTAGCACGCGGTTTCCTCAGCCTAACCCTGCACAGCAGCGTACAGCGTGAAACAAAAAAAACCAGCCAGCCAGATAGATGAAATATTTACTTAAATTTATATTTCCATTTCTTCGCCCTGCTGTCGAGGCTAAAGCGCGGCGTTGAGTTCTGCCACTCCTCACGCAATGCCTCCAGAATCCGGCAGAAAGTGAGGAACGGAATGTCTTAACACTAGGTTCTCTCTGCCTACCCTGCTGTATGCGGGATACAGCGTGAAGCTGATTTAAAAAAGCTAACAAAACGTTCATCAACATTCAGTCATAATAGAGGAAAACACTAAATAATCAACACAATAACAGTAATTACACCTGTAGCTCACTTCAAGCGAAATAAGCGAAATGCGTTGCCGCAATTCGAAACAAATGAAGAAAGCAATTCCAAGCACCCCAACAACAAAGCGTGCGATATCTCGAACTCGAAACATCAGAATTAACTTGTGAATTCTCACAAACGATAAACTTAATTTCACGTTCAAGTGCCCGACCCACATACGGGTAGTTAAGTAAGACCGCGGTCGCTATGCGGATTTATTTAATTATTATTATTATTATAGCTTCACGCTGTATCCCGCACACCGCGTGGTTAGCAAAGGGAACTTTGTGTTAAGACACCTCGTTCCCCACTTTTCGCCGAATTCGAAAAGTCGCGCTAGAACGAAGAAATGAACATTTAAATTTATAAAGTAAATATTTCATTTTCTCGATTGGGAATCGAACCCACAACCAGTCGCGTCGCGCAAACAGTCACACTGCACCTCTGCGTCACTTCTGGCCTCAAGTCTCGCTACTCGGATAACTGTACAAACGACGTACTGAGATGGTGATTCCGTAATGGGAGCCCGCACTTGACGACTCATCTGGGTTGACCGCAAGGCCTTTCGTTCTCCTTGCACCTGTTTCGATGCTACTACCTACTGTAAGTACCTACTAGCATGTTTATTGTGCGATCGGGTTGCGACCGCAAATCGATCACATTTTTTACCATTTTTTTTATATGTACGTAGAGATGTTAGTAGAGAAAAAATTGGTAAGCTAATAGGTAAGCTCAAGGTAAGACTTATACTTTTTAGAAAATATATAAAAAAATTGAACGTAGCGGTATTTGAACCTGCGCCTCTTGGAAACCGGCCAAGCGCTCTAACCAACTAAGCCTTACGCTTGCCTTCGCTGTGTGCTATTATGTTATTGTGTTACTAACATCTCTGTAGGGAGAGGTAGATTTTTACAAATTTCCGCTACCTAAAGATTAGAATTACACATTCAAATAAGACAGAAGAAAGAGAGAAAAATACATTAAAAGTAGTTATTATTTTATTCCTAAATGTGGAATAACATTTTGAAAAAAAATGTAAAAAAAAAACTCCGACTTCTAAACACCGCGGCTAAGACCTTGTATTTTTTTTTCAACTTTTATTGTCGTTGTGCTAAGTTAAACACAATTACTTTATATTAAGAGAGCAGTAATTGGTTAAATTAAATAATAAAATTCGATAATAATTCCTAAAATTCTTAATTACACAAAATAGCTCACGAAGGTGTAATCCACTACTGATATAAAAAAACTACACGAAATAAGCATGAAATATATTTAAATTTTAAATAATATAAAATATCAGAGACTTTAATTGAAATTTCAATAGCACGCAAAATATCCTCGGTCAGTAAATGCAAAACCTAAGAGCTTTATTAATAATATATATAGGGTGGGTAATAAGTAGGTACTTAAAATATTTTATAATTCAATAATAAAGTAATAATAAAATCATATTAATAATAGGCTTCCGGTTAGTACCTAGATGTGGAAGTACTTAAATAGAAACCCATTTCAAAATTAAGCGATTGTTTTCGTTTTTTTTAGTTTCACGCAGTTAAGCAGAAGGAACCTGGGAACCTAGTGTTAAAAGACTCCGTTCCCAATCAAACACTTCCGACCTCCACTTTCCGCCGAAATCTGGAGGCATAGCGTGATGAGTGCCGAAACCCAATGCCGCGCTTTGCATCGTTACCAGAGAGAGTAATTCGGAATCGAACCCACAACCCGTCGCGTTTCCACTCACACGCTCGTACGTGAAAGACTAGCCACAACGTAAAGCAATACGTACTTCAAAATCTCATCAAACGAAATTACACTAACTGCCACAGGCCTAGGAGTTTCCACAGCAGTTTCCTGTGCTCCAAAAATCAGTCAAGATCATGTGCAGATAACGTTACGCCATTAGTAATCAACTGTGCTGTGGTGTGCACAGAACGGTCGGCCCAGATCGGGTTCATTAAAATAAAACACACTTGAATTTCGTGCCATCTCGCGGCGTCTCATTACTCAAAGTCAGCGTTGCTCACGCGAACTGCTGCTTAGTTTTCGTATTGCGGTTCAGTTGGATTCGTCTATTTCTTTTTCGGATAATATACATATAATTATTTTTTGGTTTCGTTTCTTTTTCAATAATTAGAATACGCTGGCTACATGCTGGTTGCTAACGTAAAGTTTTCCGAACTCATTTTTTGCGGAACTTTTGAGGGATTGCGTGATGAGTGGCGGAACTCAACGCCGCACGAACAAGAAATGAAAGTTTTAATAATAAAAAATAAACAATTCAGATGCTTGTGCCCCTACGCCATGACGGCCTCCTTTAAAACAGTTAAATTTTTTTTTTGTTTTTGTTTCAAGAGAGGAATGATTATTATCTTTTCATGAACTGAAATTATTTTATTAATCACCAGAATTTAAAATTGAGAAACAGAAATATTTTTTTTGCTAGTAACGCAGATATTGATATAGTAAATAAACTTGTGCCTATAATGATTGATATCTCAAAGGAATATATCTTTCTTATATAGTGAAATTGATCAATGTGAATTTTATTAGACATGGCCTGAGACCACTGAGACCATTTGGACCTGTAATGCAATCGTGACTCTAAGAAAGCATAATAACATACTTGTTCGTGTAGCATTATTGAATACATTTCTAGCAATCACTGCTTTGTAAATTCTTACTTGGAAATTATATTTTCCACAATTTGCATTAGGGCCTCATTTAAGAAATAAGTACAGAACGAATTTCAAATATCTATATGTTTGTTTCATTTAGTTAGTGTGGGTGGATGTTTGTTTCACTTTCACGCAAAAATTACTAAACGGATTTGGATGAAACACAAGAATAAGACATAGGCTTATGTAAAGATTTAATAATTAGGCTATCACATAACAAGCGGGCGAAGCCGCATTTGGGTTGCCAGTTAAATATAATTTGAAATATAATCTATATAATATCTAGTCTAGAGACGTTTCTATCTTTCCAAGGTTAATTTAGAGGCATTACTTACCTCTGAGCTATTACGCTGATTGAATTTAACAATTGAAACGTAGACGAACAACATGGACACGTGGCGGCGTCATGGCATAAACAGGTTTGATTCTACATCTATTATATCAACGTATAATAGTTTTTATACGCATCAGGAATTGATGAGGTGACGACATTGAAGCAATATTCATAAAGGATCTGCTAAATTAAAATATCCGTTTATCTTAGTTTAGAGGCAAAATATATGAATACCATTCTAAACCAGATGAGGGTGTGGGTCGTGGATTCGAGTCCTGCTCCAGAAAATGGAATATTATTTTCCTTTCCTCGCTTTGGTAGCGACACAAAGCGCGGCGTTGACTTCCGACATTGATCACGCTTTGCTTCAATCTCGACGCAATGTGAGTAACAGAACTAGGTTCCCATAGGTTCCATCTTCACAGGTTAATAATATGAGACTAAATTAAATTGCATCAGTAAGTGAAAATCAAAACAGCGTGGGCTTGACTAGATGATAATGGCAGTGCAGCGAAAGTTAATGCAATACGGTACTGGAAGAGCTAGCATTTATATTGTTACATCATTTGCGAGTGCCTTTCGACAGTTTGATTATGAAATGTGTGATCTAAGCCGTGACGACAAAATACAACCACTCTTTTAATTAGATAATATAAAAAAAAGTAGTAAGCGGCCAGTCGTGGCGCAGCGGCACGAAGTGTGACTGTAAAACCGACTGGTTGTGGGTTCGATCCCCACTCGAGGAAATGATATATTTATATGATCATCGCTCTGGTGTTGTTAGAGTTCTGCCAATTAACACGCAATGCCTCCAGAATTAGGCGGGAAGTGGGAAACGGAGTGTTTTAATCCTTAGTTCCCTTTGCCTAACCCGCTGTGTGTGGGATACAGCGTGAAGCTGATTTTGATCTATAGTAATATATACATACATATATTGTTTTATCAATAAAACGGTTAGAATCCACTTGGTGTGTTAAATATACTTATATCACGAACACGAACCTATATGCGTGAGTTATGCCTTAAGAATTGTGGTATTTTACATAATAATATTTCTGGTTGGTAATCGTGACGGGGTGATGAGAACTTGTTCATATCTATTCTTCGAAGATGTGTATTGAAATTGAATTATATGTACATAAAACACAATATATGTATGTGCTATCTATATATTACTACAGCTGTTTTTATTTTAGTACGTGTATACTGAATAAATGGAATATTCTAAAAAAATAATTGTCAGTTGAAAACGTATAAAAATTTGAATATAGCGAAACTCGAACCCACGCTTCCTGGAAACCGACCAGGCGCTCTGACCATTAAGCCATATGTTACGTTGAAATTTTTATACGCAGTAGGGAGATTTATCTACTAAGAATTATCGCCTGGCCAGAGAGAGAATGCTATTTATTAAATATTTTGAAACATTTTAAAGTGTTATTCCACACTTAGGAAAGAAAAAGGACTCGAACCCGCGCTTCCTGGAAACCGACCAGGCGCTTTCTAAATAAGTATTTTTCTCTCCTAGGTGTGGCATAACACTTTAAAAATGTTTAAAAATATTTCATCGTATGAACTTTATATAAAAGTCTCGTAACATGCTTAGGTATATTTGCTTCACACTGTTTCCCACATACCTGTATACAAGTAGGCAAAGAAAACCCAGTGTCAAGACACAATACAAGACACTTTTTTGTTCGATTTCCTCCTGATTTCAAGACATTACGTGGTGAGAAGCCGAACTCAACGCTGAACTTTAGTATTACCAGAACGGAAAAATTAAAAAGAATCGCTTCGCCGAATGTAGAAGTAAGCCACAGCCACCGCCATCCCACAACCACAAATATATTAATGTTATATATAATACTAGAGGGCGGGCGCGGCTTCGCCCGCTTATTAGGAGTGAATTCTAAAAAAACCACGAAACACGTATTCAATAAAATATTTTTAACAGTCTGAATTTAATTTTTTATAAAAATCGGTGGCAATTTAAAGATTTTTCCATATAAACTTTCAATCCCTTATTTGAACCCTTAGGAGGTGAATTCTTACAAACCATGAAACACGTGTTCAATGAAATATTTTTAAGAGTCTGAATTTCAAATTTTATAAAAATCGGTACAGATAAAAAAAAATCCATACAAACTTTCAACCCTTATTTCATCCCTTTAGAGTTAAAATTTTTCAAATTCCCTTCTTAGTGGATGTCCAGAATATGAAAATAAACATCTGCCCAAATTTCACGTTTCTACCATAAGCGGTTACGGCTCTACGTGCGTCTTACCTCAGTCAGTCAGCACAAGTCCTTTTATATATATAGATAATATAATATTTTAGATATAACTATGCATATACCAACATAAACATATGCTCTACATCATAAGGTGCTATATAAATATCCTAATAATAGTTACTATTACTATGCATACTCTTAACTACATATTAATCCAATGGTTTAGCAAAAATTTCAACTTTGCTAAAATGACGTAGGTCTGGCGGCCCTAGGATCTTATGCTATATGTCAAATAATATTATTTATTAGTACTAAACCAAAATGACAACTTGTAAGATTTTATGTGCAATAAAGTGTTATTATTATTGTTAGGATTAGATACATTTTAATCCCGTACAGATATTTTGCAAAGGATTTTATGCATAAAATAGGTTTAAATTAACATTTACTGTCATAAGAAGCTATGAAGACTGTCAATTTAAGTTAAGACACTCCGCTCTCCAATATCCGCGGAATTCTAGAAGCATTGCGTGTTGAGTGACGGAACTCAACGCCGCGCTTACCTCAACACTAGAGCGAAGTAACGAAAATACTAAACTCTTGTGCAATACCATTACTTTTATATACAAAAAACAAATATTGAATCAGGAAGTATACATATATAAATGTATATTTTAATCTACGAACACCAGACAGTCACAACAGACCGGGCGGTGTATTGATTCTGTGTAATAAATAGCTTAGATGCTCGTCGGATGCGGGCATTTTCACTTTTCGTTGATAAATCCAAAGAATCCGACCGACGAACTGGTTAGGCAACTTTTATTATATTATAGCCTTTCCTTTGAGAGATGCAATGTACGTTTGATCGCCTATTAATTAGTAGTTTCACATAATAATAGCCTGAGATTGGTTTTAAGAACGCTTAAGTAATGGTTCTGCTTGACTGTTCTACTCTGTGGCATTTTGTAATGATGTATTTGAAGCTGAATTTTGTTAATAATAATCATTAATTAACTAAAGTTATAATATATTCTGTCATTGAGGCCAGTCGTGGCGCAGGGGCACAAAGTGTTACTGTAAAACCGACTGGTTGTAGGTTCGATCCCCACTCGAGGAGATGAAATATTTACTTAAATTTATATTTCCATTTCTTCGCTCTG
>JAATLQ010021271.1:13293-73871 GCA_013421005.1 Heliconius erato x Heliconius himera | reverse complement strand
GCCCCCCTCCCGCGCCTATACAGCTTGCTTTTTTGCGAGCGAGAGGGACTTCCACTCTGGAATGCTTTCGTTCTAAAATATTTTCTGACGATACACCCAAACAATGAACTATAAACCTTATCACAATATAATAAAGTTGAAATTGAATTGCAATTTTCAGCGGACGTACGACATTTCACACTTGTACGATTCACATGAAAAGTGTGAAAAAGCGAAAGAGACGGATAGAGGCCACCGTCTCGGGCGGGGCCCAAGTAGTCGTGAGTCGTTCGTGGGTTAGACGTCGCACCGCTCCCACGTACGTGTTTTATTCAAACGTAAAAAGGATGGCAATATTTTTCGCGTTTTCTTTTTTTATTTGGTCTTTATCTTGTGAGGGAGAAAAATTTTGCGTTTGGGGAGGCGATGGCCGTGCGTGTAACGTTTAGGGGGTGGTATTAAACTCCGTTCGTATATCTATATATATATCTATCTATATCTAGATATAGCACAGTATAGTATACTATACATAATGAATAGTGGTGTAGAATGTTTAATCACGGTTTTTGGAGTACTTAGCCCCAACGAAATATGAGATAATTATGGCCCAAAAATTATTTCACTATTTTGTCGTTGGAAATTATGAATTGGATTTTTTTTAATGAAAACCCGATAGCTTTGCTAAATGATTATAATGAAATTGGTATCTATTAATTGAAAATTTTCGCTGCATTTTAAATTGTGTTGTGGACCGCAACAACAACTAAAAATATGCTAAGTTAATTATAATTTTCGGTGTTTTGAATAGGAATATAGTATAAAGTTGATGATTTACCTTTATGTGGGTCCATTTTATACGTGTTTTGTAATATGATTTAAATAATGACGCGTTAAATAATCGTAATGGCCGTTAATAAAGGTATTAATCATTATAGGATCGTGTGTTGTGTTGTTGGAAACGTATTTAAGTTTTTTTTGTTGTTGTTGTTGAATATTTGAATATTTGGTAAGATCGCACAATCCAATTGTATGAAATTGTATTGTATAATTCTTATAGAATCGATTTCGAAAATATATTTGATAAATTCGTCGACTCTACTAAGTATTTTGATAATGATTTTAAAAAGAATTTAAAATAGAGAAGTTTTCTTTTTTATTATCTACTTAGGTTTTATTACCTAATTGTCTGTGTCTTAATACTAGGTTTCCTTTATTTAACCTTTAATTTAATTTAATAAAATTTTACAGAAGTCTCTTTTTTTATTATGATATGAAACTTGCATAAGACATAATTTTTACTAAAAAACAAAATCAAACAAGTACGATCTTTAAAAAATATTTTAAGCAACAGATAAGTATTTATCAATTTAATTTAATTTAACCACATTTCATATTTTGTGGAGAATGCAGAGAGAACGTAATGATAGGTATAGCTCTTCTTGATTCCTTCTCATTTAAGGATCTGTATCAACGCAACAACAAAGCAATATTGTTCTAAGATAAAGTCAAATATATATTTTATTAAATAAGAAGTTACATGCTTCATCATTTAAAACGTAGAATAATTTACCACCAGTTCACTAAAGTTACTGCCTCAATACTGAGAAGATTCGCACAAGAAAATCTGCAGGGCATCCTTTCTATTCCTATTAGATAGTATAATACAAAGAAACGCGGCGTTAAGCTCCGCTACTCAACATTCATCGATTCTAGCAAAATGCGTAAAAGGAGTATCTCGACACTAGATCCTATTTCTTTCACTACTACGCGGGAAAAGCGTGAAGTTACTTCACTTAATACTTCCCGGTACCGTTTGGCAGTTATATCGTAACATAATCACATCTTGTCCATTTATTCTTGCCATTTTCATTTTTGCGAAGCTTTTTTTAGCGACAGGTATGTTTGTGTTTTTTCTTTGCATTTTCTTTTCCGTCCGCTATTGGATGTTTTCTTTTGCTTTCTTCAATCTTGCTACATTTAGAAGAGGGTTCGTGTTTTAATGGCTCTACTTACTGTAGGTATAGAATAATATTGAATAATCTTTTTTTATACGTTTTAAATTGGAAAATTTAATGTAATGTTAATAAAATTTATTTAAAGAGTAGAACTGAATTATTATTAATAAAAATTACTTATTAATAAAATTATTATTGGATACGATAAAATGAATTTATAATTAGAATAACGACTATATCTTTAAAAAAACAGAAATCTTAAATATTAAAGAATAAACAAACATTACATTAAATTTTTTACATTTAAAATATCATAAAAATATTAATTCAATATTATAAAAAAAAACAACGTCCCTACCTACCTATTCTTCCGAAAGCATTTTTCAAATATTAAAGTAGTGCAAGTATGTACCTATATAAGAAAATAAAAACAATCGCGAATACTAAAAAAATACATTATAATAATAAAAATTATAAAATTGTAATAAAGAAACTTAGTTAGGCCTAATGTCTAAACGATTTAGAGTATAAACACAATATTGTAAAAAACAGAACTTCATTTAAATTGAAAACCTAGAAAATATTCAAAATAATAAAAGTAAGTTTTTCATCAAAATCGAGAGTAAAATTCGGTAACGCAATCCTTTCGCCTTTTTTCTAACACGGTCAAGCAAACCCGATACCTTCTTTTTTCCGAACGATATTTGAACGCAGAATAAATCTGTGTGGGTTAGATCTCAAAATTTCATAAAAATATTTTCTTATTTTGTACTACGTTGTGATAGACAAAGTACGGCGTTGAGTTCCGCCACTCAACTCACAATGTTGCTAATTGATCATGTAGTAAAAACGGAGTTTTAAAATTAGATGCATACACTAGTATGTGTAGGATATTTTTTTTTAGTTTCACGCTGTAACCCGCAGAGAGCAGGGTAGGCAGAGTGAAAGTGGCGTTCCCATCAAGACACTCCTTCTTTGCGCCACGACTGTCCTCACAGGAAATAAGTATATAAAGCGTAAAGTTGAAATGAAAAAATATAACTTAGGACTCCTATATTAATTATATGTAAGACTAAAATAAATAATTGAAATTATTTTGATAATTGTTTTTGTTATATTCGATTTGAGCAGGTTTTCGGTGTGTATATGCCAAAATATGCATTTTTTTAAATAATATTATCTATAAAAAAGTCCAGTCGTGGCGCAGGGGCACAAAGTGTGATTGTAAATCGACTGGTTGTGGGTTCGATCCCCATTCGAGCAGATAAAATATTTACTTAAATATATTTCCATTTCTTCGCTCTGGTGTCGCGACAAAGCGCGGCGTTGAGTTCTGTCACTCAACACGCAATGCCTCCAGAATTCGACAGAAAGTGGGGAAGGAGTGTCTTAACACTAGGTTCCTTCTGCCTACCCTGCTGTATGCGAGATACAGGGAACCAAAAACACAACTATCAAAACATTTTTCAAATTACTATTCCGATTATAAATAACAAATTCAAAGAAGCCCAGACGAGGAATGCTAAATTCACCTTCCCTCGTTACACTTAAAATCTTCGAGACAAATAAAAAAAGGGAACTTTTAATTTCTGACAATGGATGAAGCAAGATGAGCACCTATAACCTCTGGGGGTCAACCGTGAGAACGAGGGGTCAAGGGTCAGCGAGACCTGCTCAACGAATATTCATATTTAGTGACCCCTACAAGAGAAGGCCAAGATTTTTGACCTCTACGCGACATGAGAAAAGATTTTTGAATAAGTTTGCATAAATAAGCAAATGTAGAGCTAGTGACGGGTGTTATTTCTTATTAGATTTATGTTTGGATGTATCTTCTTATAATAATGTGAAATAATAGGTACCAAAAATATATTGTAAATCGCACAAAGTCAGTTATAAAATTATGAAAATTATATATTTTCATATGTTAGTACAAACTACAATTATTTCTTGAAATGCATAAAAGACCATAGGTATGGTGCTGTACTAATAAATGCTAAGTAGGTACTGAAGGAAGCAAATGTAATGATTTTATATTTACAGTTTTAATATTCGCAATAATTTATTATAAAAAATGTAAATAAACCTCTTTGTTTAATAAAAAGATGTTTTTGAAAATAAGTTTATACGAGTAGAACTACTACCAAAAGACACTACTAAAATGACTCTTTATGTGGTCGGAAAATTCGGGATAGACTTTTTAGGCTTGGAGCGGAAGAAGAAAGAGATCCTCTAGAATAATATAATGTATTTCAATTTAAGATAGACATTGTACAAGCTTAATAGTATTTTGCTTTGGAAGAAATATAAGTTCTGTAAAAGCCTCGAGGTGTTTGATTTCGTTACACAAGAATTACACATTTTACAAGAAAATATAATTATGTACATGTTTTAAAATGTAGTTGCATGATATTTTTTCTAAATAAAGGCGACGAAACCGAATGCAATACAATGTATTCGATTACGATACGATTCATATACTTTATATTTAAGTAAAAGATTCTTCCCAGCGAAATCTGAAGTAGGACATCTATAATACATTCAAAACGTTCATAAAATATAATAAATTAAAAGAAATTTAAGCAATTATAAGAAAAATATACGTGGAGTTGCTAAGAAATTCTGTATTAGCCGACATCCCCCAGCCAAGCTGCTTCTTGCATATTCAACAAAAATCTGTGAGAATGAAGAACGCATTAGCAATTACAACTAGCGCGACTTTCTTAACCCTTTTGACCTCACCTGTTCTTAGCATATTTAATTATTACATTACCATATTAAAGAAAGTCCAGTTTACTTATAAATTATATTAATTTACATCACAATGTAAATTCACCCCGTAATACGTATTTGTTTTGGATTTTCGTCTGCGAAACTTTGTAACGTGATTTTTTTGGCGGTTGCAAGCGATGAGAAAAGAGATATATTTTTATTGTTGTTGAAGATGCTTTTGATCTCTTTTATAAAATTATGTTCTTTGTGATAGCACATGTAAAGGTGAACGGTCTGACGGTTGAACGTTTTTCGCTGTAGATTAGTATTTAAAATATATATTTTACGAGGCCAGTCGTGGCGCAGGGGCACAGAGTGTGAAAAATCGACTGGTTGTGGGTTCGAACGCCACTCGAGGAGATAAAATATTTATTTACATTTATATATTTATATTTTTATTTCTTCGCTCTGGTGCTGGGGCAAAGCGCGGCGCTGAGTTCCGCCACGTGCCGCATGTTGACACGCCATGCCTCCAGAACTCGGCGGAAAGTGGGAATCGGTGTGTCTTAACACTAGATTACCTCTACTATCCCGCAAAGAGCAGGGTATTTCTCGTTATCGTCGTCGTCTCGCTCTTAATCAAGAAGCTGGTGTCGAGACGAGCGCGGTGTTGAGTTTCGCCACTCAACACGGAATGCCTCTCCAACTAGGAATGAACATTGTGTCTTAACACTATGTTCCGTCTGCCTATATACGGGGTACAGCGTGAAGCTGATTTAATTTTAAAATTTTATGAATCCTTAAGATATCCATATAATTTGACGTGAAACAAACGAACTTGTTCACGATAGTAACCGATAATAAATTGGATCGGTAAATCGATTAGTATGCGATTCCTTTCCACTTGTTTCAAACTGACGTAAGTTAATTTATTAGATAATTTGTTTTTGAATTGGTTTGAGCGGAATATCGACATGGCATTGTTCGAATCGATTACGTTCTATTAAATTACATTATTCGATTGTTTTAAATACAATATATAATAGAGACCAGTCGTGGCGCAGCGGCACAAAGTGTGACTGTAATACCGACTGGTTGTGGGTTCGATCCCCACTCGAGGAGATGAAATATTTATTAAAATGTATATTTCTATTTCTTCGCACTGGTGTCGAGGCAAAGCGCGGCGCTGAGTTCTGCCGCTCAGCACGCAATGCCTCCAGAATTCGGCAGAAAGTAGGGAACGGAGTGTCCTAACAGTAGGTTCCCACTGCCTACTCTGCTCTGTGCGGGTTACAGCATGAAGCTGACAATATATTATTTTTTTATTATTAATATTTATTTACTTATACCTGCTATGTATCTACCGACGGTTGATTTTAAAGAAAAGGAAAATTTGTGAATCTAAAGTTATATATCACTTCAAAGTAAATGATTAGTCATGTTCATTTTTCAATGTTCCAATTCAGATGTCATCCATTTCTTTTATTATTTATATATTTTAAAATTTTCAAGAAATTACGATATGTGATTTTGCTTTCTTTATGTTAATTTTGTTTGTATCCAATCTCTAAATAAGAAGAGTTTAATAATATAATAAAAAGAAAATATATTATGATAGTTAAATCTCTATCAATTAGTAGAAAATATTAAGGTTTGTATATTTTTTTCTAGAGCTGAAGTATGACAGAGGAGTTACGAAGTATGTAAGAGAAGGTACTACTACGTCATATTTAAAAATTTACTTTTAAATATTGCATTTCTAATGAAAGTTATTTGTTTTTTTAATCTTCTCTCTATCGCAGTGCCGCTTAGGTAAAAATCATTACTAGAAATCAACCAATTTTTCTTATATTTTGCAATCGCTTTAAGTTCCTACTTGATGCATTGCTCGATGCAGTAAATAAGTTTATTTGAAACTCTTTATAGAAGATTATATTGTATTACGGGAGTCTTACTGTGGACGCATCGGTTGGTAATTCGAAGCAATGAAGTGTTTTTATTTTCTTTGCTCTGATAAAAGAAAGTATCTACGAAATAGTGAAAAAAATGTGCCAGTCGTGGCGCAGGGGCACAAAGTATGACTGTAAAACCGACTGGTTGTGGGTTCGATCCCTACTCGAGGAGATGAAATATTTACTTAAATTTATATTTCCATTTCTTTGCTCTGGTGTCGAAGACAAGCGCGGCGTTGAGTTCTGCCACTCAACACGCAATACCTTCAGAATTAGGCAGAAAGTGGGGAACGGAGTATCTTAACACTAGGTTCCCTCTGCCTACCTTGCAGTGTGCGGGATACAGCGTGAAGCTGATTTATTTATTTTTTATCTATGAAATAAGCTTGTCTATAGGGAACGGATTGTCTTTATATTATGAGAAATACAGCGTGAAGCTAAAATAATATTATATTATAAGAAGACCTTCCAGTTGCCTAGAATCCCTTTTGATTTTTTCATTTATGCGAAACAAGAGATATACCTATAAAGTCATAAATAAAAATAAACATATATATAGATATAACGAAAATTCTATATACATCCAAAATAAACGACCTCGATCACCACACACCGTGTCCTACTGAACTCAGACCAGAGTCAGACACAAAATGAAGCAACACTTTCCGAACGTTATATGATTCTCCATTCAATATTCGCATTTGAAAAAAGGACTTGGTAGTGACGTGACCTTGCTTTTCCTCGCTACGCTTTTTCATTTACGCAAGCGCGGTGGGGTTCCCCGGATCAATGCCGAAAAACGGGGTGTCCCCCGCAAAGTAAGCGGCTCGCGGCTTCTGAAGGGTTAGCCGTTGCTAGGCAACCGAAACTTTGCCACGCTCGATAATGCCTCGATATATAATTTTCTTTAATGGTCGCCCTTATTTTAGGTATTTGTTTGGTTTTAGTGTGGATTATGATTTTTGATGTGGGTATCTTGTGTGGGTGTTTATGTTTTTGGGTATGATGTTAAATTATATAAAGTTTCAATGTTAAATAAGAAAAATTGATTTAAAGAATAAATTGCAAGATACTATAAGGTTATTAGAAAACCTTGTTTTATTTAATCTTTTTTTCTTTTATACGGCAGCGTATGCTGGCTAGCACTATCTTGGCACCTTCAGGAGCGTCACGTCATGGCAAAAATGTAGAGGTGAATGTGCGGCATAACGCAGTTTGACCGCAAACGCAACACATTCGAAGTAGTTTTGGAGTTCCTAACTTAGCTAATATACATGCTCCAGGAGCATCGCATGAGATAGTATGGGCACGCTGCCCTAGGAATTATGCCAGAAGGAAATGCTTTGAGAGTTAGACCACCCAGACGCCCAAGGAAGCGATGGCTGGATGTTGCGGAACATGAGAGCCAATGGACAAACCGCCGAGGATGCTGAAGACCGTGCAAGTTGGAGCAGATTGAGTCGGAAGGCAGACTCTAGCAATAAAAGCCAGGACTAATGCCATGTTGAAGAAAAAATAGCGTTTTTAGTACTACATTAGATATTTTGACTTGTTATCTTTTTATACAAAGGCTTTTTTATAAGATATATAAATAAGTACCTACTTGTATTTTTTTCAAAAATAAATTTTGGAACTAGCAATAAAACTTTATTAAGATATAGCACATTAAAAAAAAATCTATTATATTTTTTACAAAATGTTCAGAGTCTACATTATATAATTTTATAATTATATTAAGTGCACCTATGAATTCTATTTTAAGTTTCTGAATATTATATAAGTAAGGAACTAATATTTTTTAGGCCCACTTAAAAAACTAGGAATCAAATGCAGCGGAGCAACATATGCTCCAACAGTGCGAAGCGAAACTTAAAAGACTTTAACACACTGTCCAGAAAATAGACATTCAATCGAGCAATAAGATCAAGACTACTATAGTAATATCTATCTATCAGTATCCACATACAGCATGGTAGGCAGAGGGAACCCAGTGTTAAAACACTCCGTTCACATTTTGTGCCGAATTCGAGGGCGAAGAAATGAAAATATGAAATATTCAATTTCCTCGACTAGAGATCGAACCTACAACCAGTCGCGTCTATACTCACACACTTGTGCTGCTGCGCCACGACTGACCCGCTACAATACAAGACTACTATACTATACTACTATATACTATAGTAAACGCATTAATCAAAGACAGGGAAAGCGTGTCCTTGACCTAGCTAATACAAATACCTAGGCCGATAGCGAGAGTGGTGTTTGACCCGATGCCGCCATATAATATTGTGTGTATGTTGCGGGCTTAGACGGTACCGCAGTGCATGTTTAGGTATTTAGTACCTAATGTAGCCTATTTTACCACTAATATTTGGAATATTGTTTCTGTATGAATAGCTACGGTACAATCTGTACGATACCGTCTGTTTGGTACTAGTTTGTTCGTGATTTTAATTACGTGGGCTTTAAAGTTGTGAATGGAGATAAAAAAATTGTATATCACTTATATATTTTTATCTACAATAGTTGAAATATAAAATAAATAAATAAATAAATCAGCTTCACTTCACTGCAGGGTAGGCAGAGGAAACCTAATGTTAAGACACTCTGTTCCCCACTTTCTGCCGAATTCTGGAGGCATTTCGTGTTGTGTGCAGTGCAGTGGCAGAACTCAACGCCACGCTTGTCCTCGACACCAGGGCGAAGAAAATGGAAATATAAATTTAAGTAAATAATAATGAAATAAAAAAAAGTAGTAAATATTTTAGTTTATTATATATTAGAGGCCGCCACGCGGTTTCATCCGCTTCAAATATATGGATATTTATTTAATATTCTAAATCTCTCAAGTTCTCAAAAGATTTATATTATAGAATACACGGATTTATCCGGTAATAATATCGTATTAGAGAAAAATGTTTTTCTTATCTGGGTAGTTATTTCACATCTAGTAAGGACGTATTATAGACGCGGTTTTTTTATTTCTTTTCCTAATCAAACACTTTCAGTACCGACTGGAACTGTATATGTATGTAAACCAAGCAATTTTCTAAAATAAACATAAAATTTAAAACCTCCACTAAAACAGCGGATCTATGCATAAAATATAAGTTATTAAAAGCCTATTTAGTAGTTATTGTTAATGCATTTTTAAGCCTATTTTATATTTAAAATGACTTTTAGCTCGTTCTAACAAAAAAAAAAACGTAAGCTTAACTTAGTTAATAATGTAAATGTATACAATAACAATTTGCGATATACGGAAATGCAACAAAATTAAATAAGCCGAATATTCCAAATTGATTTAGAATAAAAAGAAATATAGATAAAGATAAAATTTAATTTTTATATATTTAGCAAATTATTAAGAATTTCCCTATAAGATAACTTGGTATCTACTATATAACAGACCCTAAGCTATTGTTTCGCGGTCGAAGGCACAGGCAAGTCTAGGTCAGAGAGAGTACGTCGTGTCGGTTGAGTGAATGCATTTAGCACATAGGCTAGTACTCTACATAAGCCACTATGAGGATGCAACAGGTGGTGCGCCTAAGAAATTGTTGCTCTCTACATATCTGGGCTGAAATGGAATGGCTGTTAACGGTTTTGGAATATCTTGTGATAGAGAATTCTAGAAAGAATGTTTTAAGAAGGATATAAATATGGATTTTTTAAAAATAATGCTCTATCGTATTTTTTTTGTTAAAAAGAATATGTAGAGTCGCCAAATCTTTTTCGTTTATTTTCGTTATACAAATGTTTTTTTTTATTTTCTTATAGATTTTTTTTTGTTTCACAGTTAATTCCGTATACAGCAGGGTTAGTAGTGAGAACCTAATGTAAAAATACTCAGTTCTCCGTTATTCGTCTGAATACGAGACTTTGCGTGGTCAGAGTGGTGAAATAAAAAGAATTCATTACGAGCTCCGTCCCCACTCGAGGGAAGCGAACCTATATCCAAATTTCCCACTAAATCACGATGGCCTTCAAATAATATTGATAAACTTAACTTAGAAATGAAATAAGTAATTTTTACAATCGTAGATAGCATTATTTTATCAAACCTATCTCTCATATTTAAGCGCGGCGTTGAGTTCTGCCACTCAACACGCAGTGCCTCCAGAATTCGGCAGAAAGTGGGGAACGGAGTGTCTTAACAATAGATTACCTCTGCCTACCCTGTTGTGTGCGGGATACAGCGTGAAGCTGATTTATTTATCTCTCATATTATCAACAAACACATCAGAAATCCAATTCTCTTTAATACAATACCTTTATCTTCAACTGGTGCTAAGTGTCCAAGTCGTTGTTTAGTTGGTATAATGTATGCGTTACCGCAAACAACATAATTTGCGACGTGCATTGTAAGCGATGTAGCCTCCAAGTGAAAGTGACCTTTATGTGTGACAGTATGTCGAAGTCGAGGGAATTAGCAATTTGACAGTATGTACTGGACGCAAAAAAATGTTTGGGCAGTAAATTATTTGTTGATATAACTTGTAAGTACAGTACCTCGTATGACAATCATCAGTTTTTTAAATATATATTTATGCTTGTTAAAGCAGGATAGGCAGATGGACATCTGCCTCATTCATCCTTTCGCCACTTGCTTTAAATTTTTGAGAAAATGCGTATTGAGTAGTGAAATGCAATAAAGCGCTAGCTTTGCCCAGCCAGAGCCAGAGACAACAGTAATTATAATTATTGTAAATTTTCGTCTAAATCCGTCGGTTGAATTTTTGGTTGAAAATTAAACATCCATCCATCCGTATAAACTTCCTTTTTAATATATTATTTAATATTGTACATAAAAAAATACAATAACTTTAGCTTTTATCAATATTTTTATTTATTCTTAACAAAATTTATCATAAATTAGCTATAATTATTAAAGCATTGAATTATTCTTACTCAATAAGAGGATAATTATCTTATTTTAACCAAAACACAGTGTTATTAAAATTAAATTATAGTATTGAAAATTTATATGCTATCTCTACAAAATAGGAATTCTAGGCCCGACCAATACGTATTAATAATCACCTAAATCGTAGAATAGGTTCATTTCTAAACAACAAGTTATAGTTCAGGTCGATGTACATTGCAGCTTATTCATTACAATAGTGAAACTTTATTGAACGAAACCAGCAATGTACTTTAAACTTTAAATATTTATCGTGTCTAAGCGGTGTGATGGTAATATAAGGTCACAATATAGCGGTGAGCTTCATTGACCAATTTCCTGAAGCTAATTGCTGTCATATTATGCTTCGAAAGTTATTAATTATAAGATCCGTTATGGAATAACGCTTGAATTTATATGAAATTTGTAACAACAAATGGAAATCTAAGCTTAAATATACGCAATCGTGTCTAAAACACTTGTTTGTTTTAGCTTCACGCTGTATCCCGCACAAAGTACTGTAGTGCTTAGACACTCCGTTCTCCATTAAGACACTGACACTATTCACAGAATTTTTTAATCATTGCGTGGCAAAACTCAACACCTTTACTTTACTTGTTACTTTTTTAGCTGCAAAATTATGTTGATAATTTTTTTTTCGCTCTTATAAGTTATGATTGCATACGGGTACAGGCTTTAATTCCAAATTCGATTTGAACTAAAGTTTTATAAATATATCATTCCGACAGATGTAGTGTCATTCCCCTATATTTTCTGTTTATTTATCGTACCAAAGTTATAACTAATAATAATTCAGATATTAAAACATCTTCCATATTGTAGACTGTATTAGCTTCACGCTGTATCCCGCATATAGCAGAGTAGGCAGAGGAAACCCAATGCTCAGAGACATCATTTTCAACTTGCGTATTGCTTGGGAAAACTGAAAGCTGCACTTTATCTAGTTATAAGAGTGACAAAATTAAATAATTCGTTTCACAGATTAGAATCCAATTCACAACCGTTCACGTTTACAGCTAGAATCTGTGGTGCTACACTGACGATGACAACGATAACGCTACCATGCGGAATTCAGCTAAAAAAATGTATCACCTCAAAGATTTTTTTTTGAATCTGAATTATAATTTATTGACTCATTCTAATTTTTTTTTTAAATAAATCATTAATGACGAATGCCAATACATATCTACCTGTGTTAGCAGGTAGCTGTATTTTGCTACTTTAAATGAAAATAAACTGACCTGGAAAACAACTATAGAGCCAAAGTGATGCCTTATATAATTGTTCTTATACGACTTCACACTGTAAGCCGCACTCAACAGGGTAAGCAGAGGAAACCTATTATCCCCACTTTCGCTAATCGCATTCTGGAGACATTCTGTGTAGAGTTGCGGAAATCTACGCCACGTTTTAATTGTTTTTTGATTAAAAAAAATCATATTGAATCACAGAACTGACTCTACATACAATATAAATATAACATATTTACAAATATAATACTTCGGATACCTAAAGCACTTCTTTGAGATCTCGAAACTAACTTAGAGTAATTAGAACAGTTTCTGTATTAAGTGGATCGAACCTACAGTTAACATGATATTATTATTCTTTGGTTATATACCTAAAAAATCAGCTTCACGCTGTACCCCCACACAGCAATCCTGCTGAGAGAACAGAGGGAACCTAGTGTTAAGACACTCCATTCCAATTTCCGCCGAAATCTGGAGGCATTGCGTGTTGAGTGGCAGAAATCAACGTCGCGTTTTGCCTCTACACCAGAGTGAAGAAATGAATATATAAAATTAAAAAAATATTTCATGTCCTCGATGGGGATCGAACCCATAACCAGTCGATTTTGCAATCACACTTCGTGTACCTACGTTACATAATCTAACTGAATATATGGGGTTCCACCCAATATATGAGGATGGGTGTGAAAACGGTCGGTTTTCCACCGGCCCCGCTAATATAATTTCCCGATCGTCATCAATCACTCGAGGGAGTTAAGTCGACATATGTAAATTTTACGCCCAAATTATAGGGAGTGACATAACGCCGTTAGTCGTATCTTTAGAAATAATTGGATATTTTTTATAATTTATGTTTATATTCAATTTCACGTTATTAGTCACTATAGAAGGGTGATAAGAGGGAACCTGAAAATGTTGTGCTAAGACACTCCGTTCCCATTAAGATACTTCTGTTTCCCGCGTTTCGCCCAATTCTAAAGGCGCAATGTGTTGTTGAGTGTCGGAGCTCAACGCTGTATTTTTAAATTGAGTTCTTTTTTAAGCTATTGTAGAAGTTTCTTTTAAAAAATGCCTGTTTAATACAGTATATAATCTTGTTAAAATTATATAGTTTAACAAAAATATATAAAACAGCGTTTATATCGATTAGTGAAGGCGGAATCTGTAAATAGCGGTGAGTTTTGGGCAAATAATCGAAGGCTCATTTGCCTATCTGAGTCGATCCGGCTTGTTTACTACTCATTAAGCAAAAGATCGCTTGTAATTTATTAGAGATGTTTGTTTTGGAAGAGCCCATTAGGTTAAGCCGTGAATATTTTGATGGGAAGATTTTAAATAGAAAATAAATCGTGTTATTTAATAGTAGTTTTGTGTTTTTATGCTGTATTCCGCTTGTAGGTAGAGGGAGAGTGTTAAGACACTCCACTACCCACTATCCTAAGAATTCTCGAGGCATACCATGTTTAGTGGCGGAATTCAACGCCGCACTTTCCTCAACACCAGAGCGAAAAAAATAAAAAAAATAAATATTACATTCCCTCGATTAGGAATTGAACTCACAATCTGTTACACTTGTGCTCCTTCGCCACGACTGGTCACAACAATACAATTTTAAGCCTAAAATTATATATTTTTGTGAAGTTGAAATGATATATAGTGAAATTCGTCTAAAATAATTTAATTTTAAAATCTACAATAACATGAAAAGGAATTTTAATGTGGGCACTGGCAACGGAGCGAGCATTTCGTCGGCCATTTTTTTTCTTGTACTAATTAAGCAAGAACTTGGTGTGTTGGTGGGTCCCCCATTTTAGGCAAGTCATGACGTTTAATTTTCACGGGAGAGGAGCTTAGTCGTAATTTTTCCCGCGCCATTACTCGCGTGTCCATCATTTCGTTGGTTTTTCCTTCTGTATATATATCTATATCTTTTTTTCCGTTTGTATATATTCAAAGGGGAGAAAATGAATGGACATGCAAATCGAGATATTAATATTAATATGTAGATGCCGACGAATAAACTGTCTAATGTAGCTTTCGTGAGAAAATGTTGCCATGCTTGTGAATAAATTTAACACTGAAAAAAAAAATAATGTTATGGAATGAAGAGAATTCTTTGCGACAAAATATTGTTATAAAATATATATCTATAGAAAATTTTAAACTTTTAGGCTCCATTTTAAATGAATTTTGAATACATATTATTTTTTATGTCATAACTAGTGATTCATTCACAACTTTGCCAGAATAAACTTATTATTAAAATATAAATTTAAATAAACATTTCATCTCCCCGAGTTGGGATCGAACCCACAACCAGTCGATTTTATAGTCACACTTTGTGCCCCTGCGCCACGACTGGCCTTATTATTATATTACAGCTAATTAATATATATATTTTTTTCATAAATTGTAGCCTATGTGTTCTGATATATAAACTATATTATTACGAAGTGTTATCTAAATATAATGAGTTAAAGCGGAACAAACATCCATCTTTAAAAAAAATATTCCATAATATTAGTACAAAATACAGCCAAATAGAAAACTGCAAATAAATCTCCTATCAAATGCAACGATCGGATATTGAAAGCTAAAAAACGTTTCAAGCAGAAACATTTAAGGTCCTTTCCCGCTCATTTAACGCAAGATGCACGCCCCAGATAGTGGGAGTCTAATGGCCGCCGTAAAATACCTCCGATGGCGTCGTTAGGGTTAAAATTAAAAACGATCGTGATGCAGCGTTTTCTTTTTTGTTCCAAAGGGACGGAGGTGAATTTGTTGAAAGAATATTTCGAAGGGACCCCCGTTAGGACTCTGGCAGGCGTGGGAGGGTTATTATATTACGTGGAGGGTGCTGAAGTATAATGAGTCCCTTTTCAAAATTTTCCTTTAAATTCGTATTTTCATTAGGCCATAATAGCTGAAATTTCGGACGGGTTTTTACTGTGCGAGTCATATATACATATATATATTCGTTTGTATATGCTTTTAAATCCTATTACTTTATAATTATGAAGCGATCTCTGTTTGTTCGTTCGTTAAATACCTGGAACCGTTCGACCGATACAGTTTTTACTTATTTTTTATGTTAATAAGGCCCTAAATTGAAGGATTTTTTTTGGACCTTTTGGAGTGGTGAAGTCGGTTTGTAATATGAATACATTTTTACGTATAGATATAACTGAGTCTTACTTAGGCTTAGGAATAATAAATTCATTTTTATAGGATATTCTTTATGTCTTAGCTCTTCTGAAATTTTAATTTTAAGTACTGGGAGATCAGTTTTTAATTATTCAACAACTACCTAGTTGTTTACTGGGTTCGATCCTAACTTGAGGAAATTTATTTTATTTTTTTTTATTAATATTTTCATCTTTTCGCTCTGGTAATAAGGTGAAGTGAGGAGAGTTCCGCAACTAAATACGCAATGCCTCAAAAAAAAACACCGGAAAATGGGGAACGGAGTCGTAACACTAGGTTCCCTCTGCCTACCCACCTATATCTGGCACATGTACAGCGTGAAACTGATAATAACGATAAAAATACTTTATAACAAATGTCGGTATTTAACAAAGGCTGTCGGATTAGTCGTTTACATAATCAACTGAAATTTCACGTTTTACAAAGAATTAGGAATGAAGAGGTAGAAATGATTATTAATGGAGTGTTTTGGAAGAATATTTTTTGGTGAGCGGCCTAAGCCTTTAAACTGAGTAAAGCGGGTTATTTACAGCGTCCCGTCGTCCACTCTTAATTAGTATTTTAATATGAATTAATTGCCTGATTACTTTGTTTTAAAGGAGAAATCCTAATGGAGTTTTGGAGGTTTTTGTAATGTAAAATTAATTATATGCTTGTGGGGAATGGAGAGTTTTAACACTAGGTTCCCTATGTCTACTCTGCTGTGTGCGGGTTACAGCGTGAAGCTGATTTATTTAGTTATGTGGTTGAGTTTGCGATAAACGCGATAGGTTGAAAGTTCGATTCC
The DNA here is from genome assembly GCA_013421005.1 of Heliconius erato x Heliconius himera. Lineage (NCBI taxonomy): Eukaryota > Metazoa > Arthropoda > Insecta > Lepidoptera > Nymphalidae > Heliconius > Heliconius erato x Heliconius himera. The sequence goes on along the minus strand of JAATLQ010021271.1, from coordinate 57,108 downwards.
ACTCGAGGAAATTAAATATTTAATTCCATTCCAATTTACTTTCCATTTTCTTCGCTTTGGTGTTAAAAAATATTTGGATGTAGGTAAATGTATTCGTTCTTCGAGAAACTTTTTAATAGTTGAACAAGAGGACGTCGTGGCGCAGACGCACAGACGTGTGACTGCAAACGCAAAATGTTATAGGTTCGATTCGCACTCCACTACAGGTAAAATTTAATATTTTCTTTTCTTCGCTCTGGAAACGAGGCAAAGCGTGGTGTTGAGTTCCGCCAATCAACACATAATACTTCTAGAACTTCTTGTTAAGCAGTGAACGGAGTATTTTAAAATTAGGTTCCCTCTGCGTACCCTTGTATTTGCGGGACTAGTTTATTTTCAATAAGCTCATGAATTATAATAATAAAGTATTATACAAAACCACGATAATATATACCTTATAAAATTTCTTAATTTACTTACTTAAATGTAAATTAAGTTATATTTTGCTTTCACGTAAATAATTTTATATAAAATATGACTTCAGAAAATATAAGATATTTAAACATATTTTTGTTATATCTAAGTCACAATGTAACGCGTGCTTGTCAAAGGTCAAACACGTTGTAAAAAGCAGGTCAAACCCGTCCCTATTATTTGACCCTTATACCAATTCAACTTATAGTTGTAACGAAACGAATACAACTAGTCTTAACCACTTACTTACTTAGCTTCACGCTGTATCCCTAGTGGGGTAGTCAGAGCTACGGTCTCTACATACCTCTTTCGCCTCGTCCACTGTCATCAACCTCTTCATACATTCTCATTCTCCGGGTGGATCCTCATGCTTTTTACGTGACCTACCTCCAGTATCTTTGATACTGTGCTTTCGAAGGTCAACCGAGGTCACCCCCGTACTCTAACCAAAGTAACCAAAACTCTCCAAGACCATTATACAGAACACCATACCGTCCACAGTCAAATCGAGTACCATTAACCAAAACGTCACCACAAAAACAAACCGATAAACGATTGCCAGCATTAATAAAAAAAAACCACTGTTTAAACCTCCACCATTTTATATACGAACATATTTAAAATCATGAGTTCTCATTGTGAAAGTGATAATGACATTGAGAATTAAATCGCGATGCATCCGTCCCATTGACGGCGAGCGCTCGTGGCGGCGCAAAAAAAAAAAAAAGAACCAACAACACGCTGTCCCAATAAAAACGTGAAATGCCGACGCTGAAATTATCCTATTACGTCATCATTCCATTCATGAAAACGATCCGCGAAAAAACAATCGCATCGGAACACGTGTTAAACGGCGCCATTAAATCGCAACGGGAAAAATATTAATTATTAATTAACACGGCGGTTGCGAATTAAAATGTATTTTTTTATTGACGCCGAAAAGCGGGAAGCTGCGAGTTAATTCGTGGCCGCGCTGGCATTGTTTGCGGGCGGCGTGTAAAAAAAATAGAGACAAACGGGTGGGGAAACAAAAAAAAAAGGGCGGATCGCGTGAAGCACGCCGTGATTTAAAAATAAAAAATGTCGAACGTCCGTAATGAAATCGAAAGGCGGTTCGTCGATAGCCATTGGGAAAAAGGTAAAAGAAGTGCGACACTTTCACGCGTGAGAATTTTGGCTTTTTTGGCATCGTACGCGGCTAGGACGCGCCCGCAAAGGGGTTTGTGTTTTATAGGGTTAATAAGAAACACGGACGACCCAGTGTTACAGTAAAAATCCATGGTACAACACAGAACAACAACAAAATTCCAACCGTATCGAAACTTTACTGGCTTTATCTTTGCACTCCTCATTTTTCTCAATTCATTTAGCATTGATAAAAAGACAAGCAATAGAAAGAAAATATATATTTTTTTACAGTGTCACGCTGTATCCCGTATACAGTAGGGTAGGCAGAGGGAATCTGAGTGCTAAGTTCCCTATTTTCCGCTGAATTCTGGAGGCATTCCGTGTTGAGTGGCGGAACTCAACGCCGCTCTTTGCGGGTGGAGTGCGAATCCAACTCATAACATTTTGCATTTGCAGTCACACATTTGTGCCTCTGCGCTAAGAGGGCCTCTTATTCATCTACTAAAAAGTTTCTTGAAGAACGAATACATTTACATTCAAATATTTTATAAGACTTCTATAGGGAGAGTGCAGTTGTAATTTCATTTTATATTTACGAAGCTCGTGGGACAGATGTACGTACGGAACGAATTAAAGTCTTTATTGTAGAGTACTTCTTTAAATATTTTTTTGATCAATTTATATAAAAAAAATGGGTTTTTTTATATAATAAAGATTTTTCATTGTGTTACATTAAATATGCATTTGACATCGGTCCTTATAATATATAATAAATAAAAAAATAAATCAGCTTCACTTTGTGACTCACACAGTAGGATAGGCAAAGGGTACTTAGTGTTAAGACACTCTGTTCTCCACTTTCTGCCGAATTCTGGAGGCATTGCGTGTTGAGTGGCAGAACTCAACGCCTCGCTTAACCTCGACACCAGAGCGAAGAAATGGAAATATAAATTTAAGTAAATATTTCATCTCCTCGAGTGGGGATCGAACCCACAACCAGTCAGTTTTACAGACACTTCGTGCCCCTACACCACGACTGGCCTCAATTTTGTGTAATAATTTAAATATAGAAATTATCTTGTATACGATTGAATCTGCAACTGTATCTGCTTTCTGTATCTTTTACAAAAATCATTGCCGGTCATTTTAAAGTAATAAAATCACAATTACACTTAATAAATGTACTTCGAAATGTTTTTTTATAGATGCCAGTCGTGGCGCAGGGATAGAAAGTGTAACCGTAAATACGATTAGTTGTGGGTTCGATCCCCACTCGAGGAAACGAAATATTTATTTAAATTAATATTTCCATTACTTCACTCGAGGCAAAACGCGGCGTTAAGTACCGACACTAAGTACGGAATGCCTGCATAATTCAGCAGAAAGTGGGGAACGGAGTGTCTTAACACTAGATTCCCTCTGCCTGCCCTGCTGTGTGCGGGATACAGAGTGAAGCTGATTTATTTGATATATTTATTTATCTAATATACAATTCCTTTCTTGTTAAATCCAATCTTTTTCAAGTGCATAGAGATCGTATAGCGAAAAACTCTAGAGGATTGTTGGACGCAAGTAGTTTATACAGACAGATTTTTCCTTATTTTCCAGAGAAAAAATACTGCCCGCCCGTGGCTTAGTTTAATTTATTCGTGGCGGTCTCTTAGCTAACATGGTTGATATATTGTAGACTGTATATTAGAATATGTAATTTACTGTATTACTTGACAAATTATTTATTAATTAATTGCGTATGTTAATTACAGTTGAGAAAAAAAAAATAATCAGCTTCACCCGCACTAGCAGGGTAGGCAGAGGGAACCTAGTGTTCAGACACTCCGTTCCTCCCAGTTCTGAAGGCATTGCGTGTTGAATGGCGGAACTAAACGCCGCGCTTTGCCTCGACACCAGAGCGAAGAAATCAAAATATAAATATAAATAAATATTTAATTTTCACGTGTGGGGATCGAAACCACAACCAGTCGATTTTACAGTCACACTTTGTCCCCCTGCGCCACGACTGGCCACTACAATTAGGAAATTATTGAATTATATATTTTTTTATTTTGATCGTATATTATTGTTTAGGTTATTATGTGTTTAGGTAAGCTTCAGATTTACCCTGTATCCCACGTATGAAAGGCTAGGCTGATGACACCAACTTTTCTCTCAATCTTCAAGATATTGCACGTTGAGTAACTCAATACCGCGCTTTGTCTTTTTACCATATCCGAGTGGGAGTCGAACCCACAACCGTCGCGTTTACAGTCAGACACTGTAGCGCAAGGAGGTCTCTGTATACTTAATTAAGGTTAGGTACACATCAAATTTAACAAATGCTTACCTCTATATTAGAAACACTCAATGATATAATAAAAAACGCCTAAAAGCCTAAAAGTTTTTACCGAATAAAAATAATGTATGTAGTATTAGTGAAAATTATATCAAGTTAATAATATATGCACCTTAGTATTTAGTCAACGCATGACTAATATAGAAATCCAAAATAAAATTTGGAGTTTCATAAAAATATATTTATCTTTTATAAAAAATATGTTTTTATATGGAATTGTAAGCTTTATTGAACCACAGTTATATTTTCAAATGATTTATTATGAAATGGAACAGCTATCAGAAATCTACAGTTTTCTTCTAAAGCTATCAATCAATATTTACCTATTATATTTTTCTTCAAGAAGATGGAAAGAATTGTTAAGACACTCCGTTTCCAACTTTCCTGTACATTACGTTACGTTGAGTGGTGGAACTTAACGCCGCGTCTTTCTTGTTACCAGAGCGAGATAATTTAAATAATTAATTCACTTCGTCAATTGAACCCACTACCTTCGCGTTTACTTTACACCACGACGGCCTCAAAGTTAAACACGAATTTCCAAACTTTTTTTTGGTCCACGTTTAGTATATTGTGATGAAACTAAACAACGTATAAGAGAACATAGGTATATGAATGTAAAATGGAAATTTCTATTCAGACTGTACACTGGGGCTAGGTATGTATATATCGCGCGTCATAAGGGCCGTCCTCCCTCAACCACCTTTTACGACGTAAACACGCGTTTTTATTGGGCTTTTCAAAGTTTTGGTGCTTTTTATTCATAAATACATATAAATTTGACTATAAAAATTTTTAGTTTGCTGCGTTGAATTAGAAGTGTTCTAAGGGAGGTTACAACATGATAAACAAAATGTTTTTCCCTCTCCATCTCGTATAAATCTAAAAATAACTTTAATCCTATAATACATTTACTAATTTTGTAATATTTTTAATGTTTGTAAAACATGTCGAAAAAAAACCGATTACCACCATTTTTTTGTATTACCACAAGACTATATAAATATAACGCTTTATGAAAAATATACTAGGTTCTGCCTACCCTGTACTCAAGAAAGAAATTTAAAAGTCAGAAAAATATGAGAAATTGTTATATCATATCACAAAAAAATATTAACTTCCATTCACCCCTGGACAAAAAGTTTGACAGCCCCCGACTCGGGTATTGCGGGGGATGCTAGGGACAAATCGCCGCCGCCCGCGGGCTGGCACGCAAAGCCGTTTGCAAGACGCACCCTTCTAATCCCACCCTCATTACATACAGATAGTAAAACCTACCCCTTGCTACGCTTTCAAGTGTGTTTTATGTCTTCCATAAAAACCTCTGTTTTTGTATTTTTACGCTTAGTAGAGCTATATTTTGTTTACTTTTTAAGGATGGTGAATAATTTAGAGTTTATGTATGTCATATGTGTATGTATGTGGAGTTTGTAATATAAAATTGTTGTATTAGCTTAACGATTTCGTGTATACTATGCAAAGAGAACTGAGTGTCAAGGCACTCCATTTTACATTCGAGAGATTACCTGCTGAGTAGTGGAACTCGACTTAAATATAAGAATATTCTAAGTGGTACAATTGTATGAAATGTGTATTGTTTCAATTTTCTTTCGGAAGTGTATTTAAATTTATATCTAGGTGACAACAAGAAATAGTTAGGTATTTGGTTAAAAAGCGAAATTAATATATATTTTTTTGTTAAATATAATCGAGTAAATGTGGGAAAAAAATCACTTATAAAAAATGGTATAATCCTCCTAACCGAAACAAGAACGTTGTTTGGATAAATTTCTATTGAGAAATAACATATAGATATTACACTTAATACTAAATCTTTCCTTTGGCATCAAGGCGAAACCACGGCGTTGAGTTCCGAAACTTAACACGCAATAACTTGAAAAATTCTATAGAAAGTGGGGACAAGCGTGTAGCTATTTTTTTTATTTAAATCTACTTGAGTAATAAATTTCCTTTTTAGTAACTCTAAAGTATTTGCCGTTAAAACACATTCAATATTACAAAACATTAATATTCCAAAAAAAAAACGTTGTAAATGTTACATAAAATAACACAACAAAAAGTTCAATTTGCACAAGAGCCATCTTTCGTATGAACCTTTAAATTCTGTAAAGGGTGAAGACCACAATTACCGTAGCACAAACGCACCTACCCCCAACTCCCTGGATTATATAAGGGAGAAGATAGTTAAACCCGGCCTAAACAACCCTGTATAAATTTCGCTCGTCAATAAAGGGCTTTGTCCCTGGAAATAAAGGGATGTTTTTGTTATCTTGAGGATTGGCTAATTTGACAATAACAAAAGGGCTTCCGTTTTGGGAATTGCGCGCCATGATAATCAAGGTTGGCTGATATAAAAGGAAAAAAGGTATAATTTGCAATATAATACAAAGCTACAACAAATGTGGAATGGTACTACGACGTCGAGATTGTGAGATGAAAAAGATTGTTGTTATATATTATTCGTATTTGTAGATACACCCATAATATTTCTTTGTAGATTGTTGTTTGTGTTGAACAGAAATTTTGTCAATGTATTAAACAATATTGTTTAATTTTTTATTCTGATTTCTTTGTAGCTTCACTATGTATTATACACATATCAGGGTAAGCAAGGGAACCTAGTAGGTATATGTGTAGTGTAAGATATTGTTCCCATTAAAACATTTATGTTCTTTACTTTCCTCTGAATTTTGGATGTATTTAGTAGCATTGCGTGTTGGGTGGCAGAAATAAAAATATTAAATATTTATTTTTTTATTAGCTTGTATAATTTAAGATTGTGATGGGAATCTTACACATATGGTTTTCGTTCTATTCCTTACATAATAAAATAATACATAATAACATATAGAGCGAGGCCAGTTGTGGCACAGGGGCACAAGCGTGTGACTGTAAACGCGACAGATTGTGGGTTCGATTCCCACTCGAGGAAATGAAATATTTAATAGTTTCATTTTTTTGTCCTTGTGTCGAGGTTAAACTCAACAGGTAATGCCTCTAGAATTCGGAGGAATGTGGGTAGCAGAATTTCTTAACACTAGGCTCCCTCAGCCTACCCTGCTACATGCGGGATACAGCGTGAAGCTGTTAAAAAAGAATATTTAGAACATATAAATTATTTGAGTAGAATAGAACTAAAAGTATACAGGTTCCTACTTTATGGGATTCAAATCAAAAAAAAAATCCAAAGGTTAGTAGCTATGTTCGTAAAAACGACGAAACGGCCACATTGACAATCGAACGGTTGAGTGTTATGGCGCAAAATGGCAGTAGAGGAGCGTCTTCCGTAGACTCAGCACTTTAACTGCATTTCTGCTTTTATTTACTTATTTACGATACTATCGTTGTTGTTGTTGTTATATATTTGTTACATTTACAACATTTTGTTGTTTCAGTAGGCATATTTTGTATATATTTTTTACGGGGCCGTTTATAAATGTTATTGGGTTTGATAATAAAGTTATATTTTAATTTAAAAATCTGTTAAATTATGTTAGGTCTGTCGTAGCGCAACGATCCAGCGTCTTAATGGAAACGGGACGGTTACGAGTTTGATTCCCACACGGTAGTATGAATTGTTAGAAACCAAAAAAAATATCTCGAAAAAGGGTTCAACATATTTTACACAACATAATGTAAGTAAAACTATTCAAATTTGGGAATGATTTGCAATAAAATACAACATATTTAAAAAAAATACAAAATATTTTTTGGTTTAAACTTTTTTTAAAAATAAAAGAGCTTTATTCGACGGATTTTATAGTAGGTACTACAGAGCCAGTTGACGCGTACAATGCGCGTTGCCATAGCAACGTGTATGTCAAACTATACTCATTCTTACATTTGTGTGTCAAACATAATATGGTAGTGTGTGTTATTTTTATTTTACTAAAAAAAATGGACATTCTACCTTCTCTTTACAAGGTATAATTGTTCTCCTCCTTTGCACAATTCCGTAAGTTGGTACAAAGCTGATGTTTTTCATATTATAATATTTATAGGTTTGATAAAAATAAATTAAATTAAATCAGCTTCCCACTGTACACAGCATGGTAGGCAGAGGGGAACGTAGTGTAAAGACACTTTGATGCCCACTTTCCACTGAATTCTGGAGGCCTTGTGGGATGAGTGGCGGAACTCAACGCTGCGCTTTGCTTCGACACCAGAGCGAAGAAATAAAAATATAAATTAAATTTCCTCGAGTGGAAAACGAACTCACAACCAGTCGCGTCTACGTCACACTTTGTGTCCCTGGGCCACGACTGACCAGATAATAGGTTAAATTCAATAAATAACCTTTTCTATAAAGTTATAAAAATATTACTTTTCACTTTTTAGTGTTTGCATAAACTTGTACTCCTATCTTGAGATAGAAATTTATATATCTATATAAATACATACCCATTCACAGCAAATGACAATAAGGGAGCAGATTGGATCACTTCAGTTGATCGTGTATTAGACACCTGACATCTTCGATGCCTCTTACCTTGGAGCTAGGACATGTGATAGGTTAATTTGATTTAGTACCCATTCAATGTACTATTATAGGCTATTATAATATTTTCTTGTAAGGTATGTAATATTGAAAAGATAAAATAATAAAAAATAATAATCACTACTTTCTTTGAAGTCAGAAGTCTTCGTAGCGCAGAAGCACAAGAGTGCAGCTGTAAAAGCGACGGTTGTATATTCGATTCCCACTCGCGGGAATGGAGTATTTAATATTTTTATTTCTTCTCTCTGGTGACGAGGCAAATCGTAGCATTGAGTTCCGACATTCAACATGCAATGCTTTTATAATTCGACGGAAAATGGGGAACTCGAAGGAAGAGTCTTATTATTAGGTTCCCAAGTTATCTCTGCCTACATACATATACGTATACATCGTGAAGCTTAAAAAATAGCTTCTTATGTAAACATTTTCTTTAATCTATGTAGTTTATTTTTATTTTTTTATGTTGAAAGCCTATTCATCATCTTTATTACCATTTTAAAATAAAATACTATAAAATCAAATAAAGCGTTGTATCTAGATTGTTACATACAGCACAACCTTTAGCAGACCACACGACAAGGCTATCTCAATCAGTGCCAATTCAGTTCAATCATTTAAATTTTTTTCGAAACGATTTATCTTTAACGTTATAGAAAAGCTTCGCATAACAGTTCAAAAGCTCAAAGCCTATCCACGCGTTGGGATTAAATAAACAAAGTTTTTGTGAACCCTGCGAGATAAAACATCAAACGGTCCTGGGTTCGGTACATTTGGCTAGATTAACGACGCCACGCATAAGGGCAAATACTTTTAGATATATAGGGCAAGCGATATTTTTTTTATTTTTTTATTTTGTGTGACCATAATTTGGTAGTTTATTTTCTTTTCCTCGTTTTTGTGAATAAATCGCAGTGTTAAGTTACGATAGGCAATATGTTAAGTTTAAAATATTGAACGGAAAGAGGAGAACGGAGTGTCTTAAGATGAGATTCAGAAAAGATTATTTTGTCATAAGACATGTCATATGTCTATTAATGTGTTATTAAATATGACAAGAAATTGCCAAAAATTACAATATTTTCAATATTTAGTACCAACTTTAAATGTTTTCAGATGTTTTTATATATTTTTTTTAATTTTTCAGCTTCACGCTGTGTCCCGCACAGAGCGGGGTAGGCAGAGGGAACCTAGTGTTAAGATACTCCGTTCCCTACTTTCTGCCGGATCCTGGAGGCATTGCGTGTTGAGTGGCAGAACTCAACGCCGCGCTTTGCCTCGACATCAGAGCAAAGAAATGGAAATATAAATTTTAAGTAACGCCACGCCACGACTGGCGTCAAATTTATTTTTTAAGCCAAAAAAAGGGAACATTTGGTATCTATCTACATATATACAGTACAGTTTTATATCGTTCGTCCCTAAAACTGGGGCGATTTAAATCTTGTCTCTTTTACCTGCTATTTTTCTCAAGGGTCGCACGCGCGCGGTGAATTATCACGGGGTGGAGGGTTGGCCTAATTTTTTATACCAGTCGGGCCGAAGAGGTTGGGTTAGGTAAGCACATTATAAGGGTAAACGTATAAAATGTTACTAGGCATCGTTGAAAGTAGAATATTTTATTTTGTTATTTTTTTTAATATATGATTATGTTAGGTTTTTTAATTAATTTATATGTATAAAGGCTTGAGGCCAGTCGTGAAGCAGGGGCATAAAGTGGGACTTTAGATCGACTGGTTGTGGGTTCGATCCTCACTCGAGGATAAGAAATGTTTATTTAAATTTATATTTCCATTTCCTCGCTCTGGTGTCGAGGCAAAGCGTGGCGTTAAGTTCTGCCACTCAACACGTTATGCCTCCAGAATTCGGCAAAAAGTGGGGAATGGAGTGTCTTAACACTCGGTTCCCTCTGCCTATCCTGCTGTGGACGGGATACAGTGTAAAGCTGCTTAAATAAAAAATAAAACTCGTCGTAAGTATTTGTAGAAAATAAAACTTTTAATTATATCTTATTATCAATGAATTTAAATGTGTTGTTATGTTTAGTAAACAATATTTATGTTTATATATTTTTGCTAGCTTCACGCTTTATCCCGTATATAGCAGTTTAGGCGGAGGGAACCTAGTGTTAACACACTCCGTTCCCCACTTTCCGCTGAATTCTGGATGCTTTGCGTGTTGAGTGGCGTGACTCAACGCCTCGCTTTACAGATAAATTGATCAAAATATTTCAGTATGTTTTCCCAAAATAAATATATATACTATGTACAATCTAAGCTATCTAATATCAAATTGATATTACAAAAACCATAAATCTCATCAAAAACACATGGCACGAGCCACTCATAAATTACGAAGATTTAATTAATATAACCGAAGGAAATCTTACCGACGCCATTTTGGATACCCTTACACCCCGCCCGCCAGATGATTTTGCCTCGACAAATTTAAAAATACTTATAGAATAATTTAAAATTCCCTAAAAAGTACCTTATATTTACGCGGTTAAGCTTCAAAATTGTTTTGTGTTTAAGCATTTTTGTAGCAAATTTAAATTTGTCTCTTTACGGTCGGTCCTTCTGTAGGTATAATTAGGGAGGAACCAGCGGCCCTCAGATGAAATTTGGGAGTTTAAATTGATTTAATCGAGGCTGATGCTCGGGCAGTTTACATTTTTGGCTAAGTTCGAGTTAGGAATTGGGCCGACTAGATGCTGTTTGTTCAAAGAATTAATTGCTGACTGAACTGTAAATGTTTTCTGAATTTCGTCTAATTTTAGAATATATGTATGTATGTTTATACGATTTACGATTGAATGAATAGATAAATAAATCAGCTTCACGCTGTATCCCGCACACAGCAGGGTAGGCAGAGGGAACCTAGCGTTCCTCACTTTCCACCGAGTTCTGGAAGCATTGCGTGTTGAGTGGCGGAACTCAATGCTGTGCTTTGTCTCGATACCGCAGCGAAGACATGAAAATAAATATTTAATTTCCTCGAGTGGGGATCGATCCCACAGCTAATCGATCGACTCTGCGCCACGACTGACCTCATCAAAATATTTTTATATTTAAAATAAAAATATTTTATTGCAGTTTCACACAGTAGAGAGAAATTTAGGTTACGACACTTCATTCTTCTCATGTGGAGATCAACGCCGCGCTTTGTCTTGCTAGCTTGCTATGATGATCTAATTTATTTTCTTTCAAATTTAATAGTTTATATGAGACGTGGCATTATACAACGGCACACCTTTTGATTGTAAACAGGAGGGTTGTGGGTTCGATCCCCGTTCGTGGAAATAAATTATTTTCATTTGTTCATAAGAAAGCCACACGACACGCAATACCTACATAAACACAGATACAAATAAAATGTTTTTTTGCATAATACTCTTAAGTTAACTATTTAAAACTTTGAAATATCTAGTAATAAGCAAAAAAATATTTTAAAAACTGCTTAGTTGTTGATTGAATATCTACTGTGCGAGGTTCACAAACTACTGTCCGAATTAATTTACTTAGAATAATTATGAAAGTGGGCACTTTATATAAAGCAGTTTACGTTGGTTAATATATTCTTATTAGAATTTGATTTAGTTATAACCGAATTTTATTTTTTATTAAATTAAAATGTCAAAGGTTTTAAAAAAAATATGGACAAGTTCGTCTCTTTCTTTACATTGATTTTGTATTACGATTCGTAGTAGTCCGAACAGGGTGGACAGAGGGAACCTAGTGTTATTACGCTATGTTTTATTATATTACCGGAGCGTAGAAATTTATTAAACGCTTAAAAATAGTTTTTTTTTATCTTCATTAAGATTTACAACATTGATTTCAAATACAGGATATTGATGAGTGACTAAGGAACAAAAATATTTATTTATACCAGATTTTAACTTTTTTATTACATTATCCAGACCGAAAATACATGTAACACACAACAAACCACACAAACCTATAAATTATAAAATATATATATGTATATATAGATACTAACTAAAAAAGCAAAGAGGCCAGTCGTGGCGCAGCGGCACGAAGTGTGACTGTAAAACCGACTGGTTGTGGGTTCGATCCCCACTCGAGGAGGTAAAATATTTACTTAAAATTATTTTTCCATTTCTTCGCTCTGGTGTCGAGGTTAAGCGCGACGTTGAGTTCTGCCACTCAACACGCAATGCCTCCCGAATTCGGCAGAAAGTGGGGAACGGAGTGTCTTAACACAAGGTTCCCTCTGCCTACCCTGCTGTGTGCGGGATACAGCGTGTAGCTGAATTATTTTTTTATTTTTTTCAAATATAAAGTTTCTAACATTATAGATAAAATTAGAAACGCTAACCATAAACATCAAATGACATTTACCACCCGGAATCATGCAAATTAACTTTAACACTCAATTAAACCACTTAATAGGTAATCAGTTTAAACTAGGATCTAAATCAAAACTAATTTAATTAGAATAATATGTATCTAACAGTTGACTATAACGGATTTAAGGCTAGTGTTGGTTGGTTAAATTATTTAATGCGAAACTCTCGTCTATTTCCCACCGGAACAAAAGCTTGCCCCGGAATTATATATGAGGAGGGCTTAAAGTTTAGAAGCTAATGTTCGAAGTCTAAAAGCTAAGGCGGGGTGGGACCCGGTTGTAACAGATACGGCATGTGGTGAATAGTTTTGGTTGATTTTTTTTATAATAAAATCAATTAAATTATGTCAGCTTCACGCTGTATCCCGCACGCAGCAGGGTAGGCAGAGGGAAGCTAATGTTAAGACACTCCGTTCCCCACTTTCTGACGAAATCTGGAGGCGTTGCGTGTTGAGTGGTGGAACTCAACGCCGCGCTTTGCCTCGACACCCGAGCGAAGAGATGGAAATATAAATGTAAATAAATACTTCATTAGTTGATTTTACAGTCAAACTTTGTGTCCTTGCGCCACGACTAGCCTCAATCTTATGTTATGTTGTGTTTATTTGACTGTGAGTGTCTCAACACTATGTTCTTCCTATCCACCCGATAGGAAGAACATAGTGTTGAGACACTTAGTTGGTTATTAGAAGGACTCACCGCTGTTTGGTATGACGAGAATGAAAATAATTGTTTCCCCTAAGTGGAATATAATTCACAACTATAGTATTTACGTCCGAAATCTGAACCACTGAGCTACAAAGGTCTAATATAATTTGTTGGTTTTATTTTGTGAGTGTACCCACTTAGCTAAAGTAAAACAAACAGGCTTAGTAATTCGATATTGTAGTAAGGTTGTTGTAGCATTAGCTTGACACCGAATTCAAAATTATAAAATATATTTTTCATTATTTTTGTTAAAGAAAATCAAAGTATGTTTAACATTATGTAAAATGATTTTTTTTTCGTTCTTTTTAGTTCGTTGTTTAAAGTCGGTTTTTCTTTTTGTTAAAAATTAATTTATTCATATACAAGTACACGGCCATTTTATTTTATATAATATAAAATAAGATAGTAAATATTCACATTTTTATAGTTTTTCATAACTACCTACCTACCTAATAACAAAATTATAAATTTTGTTAAGAATAAAATAAATAATTATTTTCTTTTGTATTTACTTGAAAGTCTATGTTGTGTGGAATCGTCACAACGTAGGGGGAGGGCCGCGTCTGTCAAATTCTAAATAAGCTGCATCTCGGTGCGCTCGGAGGAATTATATAAATAGATACGAGTAGTATACGTTTAGTTATCTAAAACTTACTATATTAAATTACATTTTTTATTTATTATAATAAAACTTAATTTTACTAAAAGGAATATTTTAGTATTCTTAACATTTTTAAAGTTTTATTCCACATTTAGGAAAGAAAAATACTTATTTAGAAAACGTATAAAAATTTTAACGACTCGACTCGAGCTCGTGCCTCCTGGTCGGTTTCCAGGACGAGTGGGTTCGAGTCGAGTCGTTCAGATTTTTATACGTTTTCTAAATAAATATTTTAGTAATTTGTTTTAAAGCAGAAAAAAGTTTTGCAAATAATCAGACAAAATAAACATCTCTTTATTGTTATTAAGTTTTAGAAATTTCAATAAACACATTATATGGACTTATAAATATTACTTATATATAGGAAATATAATTTAGTCCTAAGTCCATAAAGCTATAACATATAAACTGATAGAAACTTTAGTTTATATCTTAACGATTCCTATAAGAATCTAATAAGATAACTATACGCTTTTATTTTAAACTCAAGTATCGTTTAGTTTTAGTTATATTTTCTGTTTAAAAACAATGTAAAGTAAGATAAGTATTACAACGAAGCAAAACAGAAGGATTAGCGTTGCGAATATATTCTGCTTTCATAAGAATATCCTATAGAACGAGAGATGGCTTTTAAAATTGTCTTCTTTCATTTTAAATATAATACATGATAAATAGAGGATAAGCTCTCCATTTTCGTAGATATATAAAAAATTAGGACTTAAAACATTGGGTTGTAAGTGGGAAACGGAGGATTGGATTTCATGCTTTGCCTGCCTTGCTATTGTGAAAAAAGCGGGTCTAATGTGCGGACTTTATTAGACTGACTGTCTAATACAGTTAATTATTCATAATCTTCGTTTATTATTTTTTTTGTGATATTATAGATTTATTTCGCATAATAACTTTGATATTTTCTTGTCCTTGTATAATAAAAATCGCCTTATAGTTTTTTATTAATTTATTTATCGAGGAATCCTTCCATCAAGTCTTTTCTGCTAAAAGGTGAAACGTTAATGAGAATTTACTAAAATCTAATGTAAAGTAGTAGTATGCAATAAAAAATATAACTGTGCTGCATATTTTTTTTATTTAAATTATTATATAGTTATTAAAGTTAAAAATCATCTACACGCTGTACCCCACACACAGCATGATAGGCAGAGGGAACTTAGTGTTAAGACACTATATTCATCATCCACCGAATTATTAAAGTTGTTAGTGTTAGTATATATTTTTTCTGCAGTTGTGCCCTAGACTATTATGGTAAGCTCCGTCTTCTGAAATGAAATATGTCCAGTATTTATAACATTTTACAATATCTAAGGATAAGCTTGGAATAAAGCACGGTTTAAGCTTAAGGCAGACTTAAATTTTTATGCTTCTGCTGCGATGGCTGCAGTATATAACAGGTAACAAAAGAAACTTTATATAAATATTTTTTTGTATATAATCTTTTTAAAACTCTCATATTGGGTGCCACCATTCGTTATTTTAAGTCTAAGAATAAATATAGCCTTACTCATTTGAGGCCATTCGTGGCGCAGGGGCACAAAATGTGACTGTCAATGCGACAGGTTGTGGGTTCGATCCCCACTCGAGGAGATGAAATATCCTTTCAATACGCAAAGTGGCAGAAAGTGAGAGACGGAGTGTCTTAACACTAGATTCCCTCTGCATACTTTATTATATGCGGAATACAACGTGATGCTTTGTAATATGTCGTATTTATGATTTTAAGTTTAATTCATTGTTATTATGATAAAAAAGAATTGAGTAACATTAAAAAAAAACTGTTATTTTACTGAACAGTTACTGGTATAATTGTACTAGTATGGTTCAAAGAAGTGAATAAAATATTAGTTAGGTCGGCTTGCGGAACTAAATATAGGTACATACTCGTATGAGTCTCAGAGAGGCACCTTAAATATTTACGGACAGACAGACGGACGGCTGACACTTATTGATATTCTAATTTGGATTTGGTCCTTCGTCATAATTTTAATATATTTAAGCAAATGCATAGACAATTATGTTTCATAATTACTGGTGTATTGAAATATATTAAATAAAAATTAATCAGCTTCACGCTGTATCCCGCACACAGTAGGGTAGGCAGAGGGAACCTAGTGTTAAACTCCGTTCCCCACTTTCCGCAGAATTCTGAAGGGAATGCGTGTTGAGTGGCGGAACTCAACGCCACGTTTTGTCTTGACACAAGAGCGAAGAAACGGAAATATAAATTTAAATAAATATTTCATTTTCTCGAGTGGGGATCGAACCTACAACCGGTCGTTTTTACACACACACACTTTGTAAAAATTGAAATATATTAATATCAATAATTATGCTCTCTACTAATATGTTTTACATTAAGTTTTAAAAATAGCCGAATTTATAATAACATATAGGTACTGAAATATGTAGTAGCTATATTTTAGTGTTATTTTTATGTAAAATTAAATAAATACAATATCTAACTGTGAACGCGAGGGTTGTGTATTCGATTCCTCATGGTAGAAAGAAATATTTTTTTAAAATAAAATTTTCTAAGATAACATATTATCAAAATTTAAATTTATTTAATTTATTTTTAAAAGAAACATATTATAATAAATGTATTTATTAAATAATAAAAAAAAAGAAAACGTAACAAAGGATTGCCGTAAATAGTTTACTACGAGTATATAGCCTGAGCTCAGATGCTACTAGATTACACGAACAGATTAAATTGGATGGTCCACAGGATAAATAGAGTGTATTTATTCACGTCTTAACGGAGGCAACGTTATTGAAGCGTAAGAGAAAAGATATATTAATGATATAAGACCTTTTTTGTTAAGAGATTAAAAATTAAAAACATTCCGTTCCCCACTTTCCTCCTAATTTTGAAAACATTACATGTTGAGTGGAACTCAGCGCCGCGTTTTGCTTCGATATCAAAGCGAAGATTTAATTTCCTCGAGTGGGAATCGAACTCACAACCTGCCGCGGTTACAGTCACACTTGTGCTCTTGCGCCACGACTGGCCTCGCGAAAGTAATACCTTAAAAAATTATTAATTAATAAAAAAATCTTACTTTTTATTACATATATAGATATTTATGACTTAAATCATCATTCTATACAGTTTTCATGTAACTAATGCTAGTTAAACTTAACGCCTTAAATTAAAATGTTTTTCTTTAAATAACAAAAAAAATGAATTCGGAAAGTGGGGAACGAAGTGTCTTAACACTAGGTTCCCTCTGTCTACCCTGCTATATGCGGAATACAGCGTGACGCTGAAAAGAATTGAGGTACCTACCTATTACTTCATATTTTTAAAGAAAAGAATAAATTAAATCACGATATTAAACAATTTTATATAGCAAAAAGTCACCATGTCTCATGGGAACCCTCAAACATAATTTAGGTTTATCGCTCCGGGCTCAGATGTTCTAGATTATACGAGAATAGATTTAATTGGACGTAGCGTAGTACAAATAAAGGGTATTTATTCATCTTAAACCTTTCAGGATTTTGCTTGGCCAAGCGAATTTCTGAAAGTTTATAGGTATTTTGGCTTTATATTTTAAATGAAATATGAGGCGATCGTGTCGCAATGAAACAACATTCGACTTTAAACGTGGTGGTTTTGAGTTTGATTTCTACTCGGATTTCTCATCTCTGGTAGATGAAGAATGGTTGTGAGTTCCGCCAATGCGCAATATCTCGAAAATTCGGCGGAAAGTGGGCAACGGAATGGGGCCGTTCAAGTATTACGTAAGCAGTTTTTTTGCAATTATTGACTCCCCCTCCCCTATGTCATCAAAAATAAGCAATCCTCTTACAAATATTTCATTGAAAACGTCAAAAATAAGCAAACCCAAGACCCCCCCGCCCCCCTACAGTGCTTACGTAATACTTGAACGGCCCCAATGTCTTAACACTAGATCTATCCTCCTAAACGTGAAGCGAAAAATAGTATGTTAATCTGATAACAATATAAATATGAAGTTTATTATTTTAGCCTTTTAACTAATATATAAAAACACAACTACCCACAAATAATTCACAATTGTGTTAAACACCTTTGTACTTCTACGATTGTATTCTAATAGGAAAAATAAGTACCTTAGTTTCCAATAAGATATTTTAATAATTTTTATATTGGTATATTTTTTTTATTAAAATTTGTAATTATATTTATTACTATATCAGCAATAAATTATAAAGTAACAGACAAAAATCTAAGTTCTATACTAAAAAAAATAAGTTTTATTATTCTAGTTATGTCTTTAGACAACTAGACTTCAAGAGATACTCTCTTTTTACCAAAGAGCGGCGTTGAGTACCGCAACTTAAATGCGTGCAAAAAGATATATATATGTATAGAAAAGAATTTTTGTAAATAAACACGTTTTAAAGCCAGACAAGAGGCAGGCGAAGCGGGTGAACTAAGCAATTCCGCCTGACAAGTCCATCTGTACAAAAAGCAGCTGCGTAATTGAAACTGTCCTCCGGTCTCATTAGAAGCCGCGGAACATCCGAGACAGATTGAAAATAAATGGTTTCTGCCCTTTTTGTTTTATATACCTACCTACATTTTTGTAAATTTTTAAATATACTCGTATCTATATATATAAAGAGGTGTTGAAATAGTTGTTAATTGAATAGTGTCTGTTTGTGGTAGTTGAGGGTTCAAACTTTTCTTGTTTGTATGTAATTGTATTCTACGTAAAAGCCTGTTCCTGGAATTATGTTTGAGTCGGTAGAAAGTTCGGAGCGGAGTGATATCTTACTCGGTTTTTTATTCCTTGTATTTTTTAAAATATAACGTAATAATAAAAAATAGTAGACCATCTCAGAGGCCATCGTGGTAGCCGTCATGTGCAGTACAAGGGTGTGAATGTAACGCGGCGGTTGTGAGTTTGACTCGAGGAAATGTATTACTATTGCTATTCCTTAATATTTTCATTTCTTCGCTCAACACATAATACTTCCAGAATTCGGATGAAAATGGGGAATGGAATGTCTTAAAACTAGGTTCCTTCTGCCCACCTTGATCTGTGCGGGATACAGCGTGATACTAAAAAAAAACTCATTCATGAACTTTTGGTTGAGTCGGTAGATATAAAGTTAGAAATGGTGTGATATCTAGGTTTTTATTAATAGTAATTTTTAATTAATAAAACGTAATAATAAAAAATAGTAGACTATACTAAAGGAAAATAATAATGTAACTGTGTGAAGATAGAGAAAAATATTGGAACTTAGTTATGTATTTACGAGACTGACTTAAAGAAAAGAGAAAATCTATCTTTTTATTAAAGCGCGGCGTTGAGTCTACGTAATCATCTAATTATAATATATGAAGGCTTAATTGTAATTAGGTATTATGTATCTAAGTATTATAAAGGCGCATATTAGTTATAAATTAGTTGGAGATGTTTTATAAATCAAAGTCAGGTTCACACTGCATACGCACACGCACTTTCCACCGAGTTCTGGAGGCATTGCGTGTTGAGTGGCGGAACTCAACGCCGCACTTTGCCTCGACACCAGAGCGAAGAAATGAAAATAAAAATGTAAGTAAATATTTTAGGAGATGTTTTATTCGAAGTTATAATGAGCATATTACAAGCGGTACCCTGACGGAACCTGTCGTCGTGCGGATCCCTTTGTTTGTTTGCCATTCCTTTTGTCTACGGAAAAAGGCTTTCGTAACGGAAATTATCAATTATCCCTCGTTGCCACAATTCATGTCAGACATGTTCGTGAAATATATTTGGATTTGAATAAAATTGTGATCGAAATTATGAAATTGCTATATATATATGGTCATGTTCACACATAGAGTATAACGGAAATAATTTTTAAATTTAGTATTATGTATTGGGAGAATTGATTTTATCGATATTTTTCTATGTATTCTATGAGTTGAGGTTTTAAAAAATAATATAAATACATGTCCATGTAAACGTTTCATACTAATAATAACTAGAGGCATCTGCATATGTAAGACAATCAAAATAATCATAATTAAAAAAATATTATGTTTATAGTTAATATTTTATTTTTTTAGCTTCACGCTGTATCCCGCACATAGCAGGGTAAGGCAGAGGGTACATGGGAACATAATGCTAGAGACATTCTGTTACTAATAATTTTTCGGCGGAACTCAACGCCGCGCCTACGAAAGCGAGTACATGAAAATATTTAAGTCTCCTCAGCGGGAATCGAACCAACAACAATTGCCTTATTATTCACATTATGTATTTTATATTTATATTATAACTATTTGTCGTCTACATTTTTTAGACGAGATCTAAGAACCTACTCTACCCAGTACCCGAAGTAGGTAGGTACACTACGGTTGTACAAAAATACACAAAAAAACAAACATAAAATTATGTGAAACCTCATAAAGTGTAATCTTACTAAACCAGCGCTATATTTTGGCTGATCACGCAAGTTATGATGTAGGCTGTATAAAAAAATCCTTCGCATTCGTTGTCACAATCACAACGTTATTGAGGTATTATGTGCCACCTCATGGCTACTTTTTTAGGTGCAAAGCATGGGCGATAACGATTTGTAATTTTTTTATTTTTATTTTTGAGAAAGGATAATTTTTAATTTTTAGAAGCCAGTCGTATCGCAGCGGCACAAGTGTGAGATTGTAAACGCGACAGGTTGCAGGTTCGATTCTGACACGAGGAAATGAAATTCTTAATAGTTTCGTTTTTTCGATCTGTTGTCTAGGCAAAGCGTGGCATTGAGTTCCACCAATCAACACGTAATGCTAGAGCGGAGTGTCTTAATATTAGGTTCCCTCTGCCTACCATGCTATATTCAATACAGCGTGAAGTTGCAAAAAATATAGATATAACCAACCATCTCAGAAGTCTGTAATGTTTTGATAAAGGAAAGATAGAGTGGCCTGTTATTACAAAATTTAGCTATATATTAGTGCAAAAACCACGATAACAGGTGTTACGTAAAGAATATAGAGTTTAAATAACAATAGGCCTGTCTGAGAGCTTACATTTATATAAGAATCTTTATAATATGTATTTTTTGTCGGTCTTATTATTTTGAAAGTCAATTTATGAAGATATTTAGGTATAAGATTTTCAAGCCAACTTAATAAATATATTTTTTTTATACATACATATGTATATTGAATAATAATATTTTTTCTACTTCTACCATTATTTTCTTATTAAATATAATACAATATAAAGCAAATTTATTATTTTTCATACAACTTTAATTATTACGAAGTAATTTATATAATATTTAAATGTACATTTCCGCTAGTAACCTATTAAATATACCAAATTTGTGTCATTTTTAAAGTCAAGCTCGTCAAAACGTCGAGGTCGCATATGAACTTTTTCACAAAGACTAGTAGGTACGTAAAAAGCGACACATTTTGACGGACCTACAAACACATAAGCGTTTCATTCTGTCTGCTTTTTTTAATAAATTAATTTTATTCTTTGTTTAATATAACAAAGTAATATCTTTTAATTATATTATTCAAGTTCCTCAAACAATGGGATATAAACAGGGAATGGAGTGTCTTAACACTATACACCCTCTGCCTAGTCGACACTGTCTACAGACACGTGTTGGTGTAATCGATTCCTATTTGATAATAGATATAAATTAAATTAATTTTCATTTTGGTTCTGTGGTTCCAAATTGAGCTAAGTATCGATGAACGAACGTAGTATAATAAACATTAGTTTACTAATTCTAATATAAAATAATATATTAAATAATTTTATCACAATTAGGTTTAAGGTAAACGCACAGCAGCAAACGGCACAGCCTGTCGGCTGTGAATTCGATTTCCACTCGAGGATATTTAATTTTGAATCTGTTCGTTTCTTTGCTCTAGCGTCCAGGCAAAGCGCGGAGTTGAGTTTCGCCATTCAACACGCAATGTCTGTAGAATTAGGCGGATAGTGAGTAGCGGAATAACTTAACACTTACTAACATCTACCCTGTTCCATGCGGGATACAGCGTGAAGCTGAAAAAAATTATTAATGTCAAATAAATAATGTTACCCAATTTAAAGCAAATATTATCTTAATATATATAATAATTTAAACGAGCTTAGTTAAATACAATTAGGTGTAGATTATATTACAAGCGTGAAAATGTTTAGTATTCCGAACGGGCTTATTGATTCTAAATGGCTGGCCTATGGCTTTTACTTTGGTATATAAATTATCTCAAATAGTAATTATATGTTATTAATTAATTTATTTATTTATTGAATATATTCAAAATTAATAATATATATAATAGAGGTCAGTCGTGGCGCAGGGGCACAAAGTGTGACTGTAAAACCGACCGGTTGTGGGTTCGATCCCCACTCGAGGAGAAATATTTACTTAAATTTATATTTCCATTTCTTCGCTCTGGTATCGAGGCAAAGCGCGGCGTTGAGTTCTGCCACTCAACATGCAAATCCTCCAGAATTTGGCAGAAAGTAGGGAACTGAATGTCTTAACACTAAGTTCCCTCGGTCTACTCTGCTGTGTGCGGGATACAGCGTGAAGCTGATAAAAAAAAACAATATCTATATCGTAGTAGATATTTTACTTTGTCTAGCTTATACAAATTGTTCTAAAAATGAATTTGAACCAATGATCATTGAACCGTAGTACAAAACATCTGTGAAACGTATATAATACAGAACATTTTATACATAACCACTATTTAACTCAATACTAAAAAAAGTCCATTTCACATTCTTCTTATATAAAAGTTCGATCACCGGGTACTTGAGCGTACCCGTGAGGACCATAAATAACTGCCGCAGCTTCGTATTACCCCGCGTACGGTGGGCAACGCAATAGCATACATACTAATATATTTTAGCCTCTATGTTATACGTATTATGGAACACACGGCTGTTGCCCATAGTACCCCACAAACGACTAAGGCTAGCCCAGAGGGAAGATGAAAGAACACCCTAATATATCTTTTTCCAAGAGCGAATGGTTTGAGAATTTTAATTTTGCGAGTGAAAAGGTTCAAGGGGTACTTAATTTTATGAATTTTCACAAATTCCAACCGATATCACATTTGTTTTGTGAGTTTGTGTTTAAAAGTAATTTATTTTTAATTTTATTCGGTAATTATGTTTTTGTTTTTAGGCCAGTTGTGGCGCAGGGGCACAAAGTGTGACTGTAAAATCGACTGGTTGTGCGTTCGATCCCTAATCTAAAATAAATAAAAATTCCAAAAGTGAGGAACGGAGTGTTTTAACACTAGGTTCCCTGTTGTGTACGGGATACATCGTGAAGCTGATTTGAATTGATTCGATTTGTTATGTTTTTGTTTTGACTTTTAATTAATATTTAAGTTTAAATAACTGGCTTTTTGTCTATTTTAATAGGTAACACTCTATTTAAACAGTTATACTAGTTAAAAATACATATTTTACGTACTTATAGATAATTTAATAAAGAACATTTGTATTTCATTTATAAAGAGAGCCGTTACCAAATATTTGACATCTTTATATTTGGTCAGACCTCTCATATGTTGACATTAGTAAGTAACCCATGATATAGATATGAACACATAAAACGCACACATCGTTCCATGTGTGATTGTTGACGCAACCATAAATGGCCGATGTGACTGTAGACGCAACAGTTGTGGGTTCGATTCCCACTTAGGAAATAAAATATTTAATATATTCAGCATAGAAATTCTGCTCTGGTTGAATATTATCGGGAATAGAACTCACAACTTGTCGTGTTTACAGGCCTCAATTCTTTTAATTACATTTTTGGCTTAAGAAAATCTTCCTAAATTTATCATGACATATTTTATCAATAACTTCTCTTTTTCTAGCTAAAAACGAAAATATTTTAAATTTTCTTTTACTTTTCAGATGAAAAAAAACCTATAGAATAGCTTCTACCCATCCCTTCAAGGGCCTCACAGACCCCATTTCAAAAGCACGAACATAAGTATACAAAATGGGATGATTATGTATTTCTCGTATTTACACTCTTGCCTGAGGAGCCTCAGCAAATAGTACCCTCTTTATTTGGTCTACGTCAACACATTTTAATGAAGTGGGCCTGAAGTACCCCTGATTAATTAACTAAATTATGTTCTCTTTTGTGGTCCTTCGAACTTTTATGTAGGTACCTACAGTTATTATTTGATATATTAAGTTTATAGTAGGTAGGTTATGTGTTGCTTTTATTATATTATTACTTCTAGATTTTTGAGGCCAGGTTCGATTCCAACTAAGGAAAATGAATTACTATTTATTAATTTTCATTTCTTCGCTCTGGTACCAAGGCGCGTTAAGTTCCACTCAACACGCACAAGTTTCTTAACACTAGGTTCCCTCTGGCTACCCTGTTATATGTGGGATACAGCGTGAAGCTGGCTTTTTTATATAGTTGGTTTTAAGCTCATTCGCTCTCGCTCACACTTCCTAAGTATTTTATAAGCTTATTTAAAAAGAGAACGGAGTGAATCGACACTATTTATAGATCCGTATATACCTAGTCACTAAAAACTAGTTTTACTTATTAATATTATAAATGAAAATGCTTTAAACATCTTTCATTTACAATGTCAAAATAGACGAAGGTAACTCTAATACCAATTCCACCGGAAACATGGAACGTCATCTTAAATCTGAGGAATTACAAGGGGTGAGCAATTTAATTAGCAGATTGTGATCGTCAATCAACACCCTAATGTATGGAGATTATGTTCGAATGGAATACTACTAAAGACATTATATATTTATGTATATGTACGTTTGTATGTAGATGTAGAGACAAAGTACATTGACTGTGTACTCGTGTTATTAGTTTGTAGTAGATTCTTAAAGTTTTATTCCACACTTAGAATAGAAAAAGATGCATTTAGAAATTGTATAAAAATGTTATAAAAAAAATTGTGGAATAAAAAAAATTGTGGAATAACACTTTAAAAATGATAAAAATATTTAATAAATAGCATTCTCTCTTAAAATCATTCTAAATAAGTAGGTTTGTCGTAGAGTTAAACGGCTCTATACTTTATAACTACTTGTGCTTATAGTTGTAAAACGGCATTTTTTATTTTATGAAACAATTTTTAATACTTTGTTATATCAAAAAAGCTAATATATTTAAATATAACTTAAGATAAATTATCTATTCTGGTTAAACAAAATCCAAAATTAAATTTAGTTAATTGATTGCAAACAGACTCAAGAGGCACCTATTTTATTGGTCTGTCTCAAAAAAAATATATGAGTTAAATTAAAAAAGAGGTATTTACATACAAATGAATAAAAACGTGGTTGAACGTTTTATCCCGCAGATAGCAGGGTTAGCAGAAATGTACTATAGTCAAGGCACACTGTTCACCGCTTTTTGCCTGAATCGAGACATTGCTTGTTAAGACTCTTTATATTACCAGAGCAAAAAAATATAAAAAATAGTTCTACGGGGCAGCAATCAAACCTATAACCGACGCGTTTATACTTAATCGTCCCCCCACTGGACTACCATGGCCTCAATTAAGGGTAAAAAATTATAATAAAGTTCTAGCTGTAACATTTCGTACTGTGCTCTTAGGTGTGATTGGTGGCACTAGGAGTGGAAGCGCTATGGAAGTTGGAACGGTCTTGTGGTTCCGCCCGTAATGAGTAGGGAGCTGAACAGACTATATACATTGCAGACTGGCCAGTTGGTATTAAGTTGTAAAATTATTAAAAGTTAAAAATAAATTAAATTTAAGTTTAAGTTTAAAATTGGTTAAATTATTTAAAGGAAACGGCATTTAATTTTTTTT
Source organism: Heliconius erato x Heliconius himera (assembly GCA_013421005.1). Taxonomy (NCBI): domain Eukaryota; kingdom Metazoa; phylum Arthropoda; class Insecta; order Lepidoptera; family Nymphalidae; genus Heliconius; species Heliconius erato x Heliconius himera. The sequence continues at coordinate 31,106 of JAATLQ010021271.1, read as the reverse complement.
TATTTTTTCTGCAGGTAAGCATGTTATATGCAAATGTAGTTTGAATGTTACTTACATTCAACCTACATATAGCACTTATGTCTTGATTACTGTGATCAAGTTTGGTTAAATCAATATGGATTTTTGAGTACGTGTCCTATTAAATAGTACTAGGCAAATCGCAGCGTTAAGTTCCGCCACTCAACACCAGTTTCTTTTCTTTCGGCGGAAAGTGGGGAACGGAGTCTCTTAACACTAGGTTCCCTCTGCCTACTCTGCTGTGTGCAGCTAACACCTAGCCTGCAGATACAGCGTGAAGCTGCCTTTTTTATATATTACTAAAACAGAAAGATACAAGAATAAGATATATTTTTTTTTTATTTATATAATTTTATTATATTTTAGAAATTGACGCTCATTGATTGTATCAAATTTAAAACCTATAATAAGAAGCCTATATTAATAATGCATTTTAAATTTATTATATTATAATTTTAAGAATTAATTTATTTCGTTCAGAATTTATTTAATTTAATTCCATATACTAACGTGTCACTTCTGTTATATAAAACCTCACTGTGCGAAGTTAAATTTTGGGTTCGCTCTCGAGACTACTGATATTTATCTGGCCGCGGTCCGACTTTTTTAATATAAATGTTCTTTGTTCCTGACGGGAGAAAGTTTTAATGAAAATTCAAATAAGGACAACTTTTTAGCCTTTGGGTTTTTACATGTTTTTGGAAAGGAATTGTTTTTGTTATTTCAAGGACTACGGGTGAGGTCCTTCGGGTTTATTATACTTGCCTTCGTTTTATATAAAATTCAAATTTTGAATAAATATTAACATAATTAAGGGAGGTTAGCTTGTGTATTTTTTTTATATAAATTAAAGAAAGATCAAGGTTTTTGAAGTTTTTATTGTATTTTAACATAAATTAATCTTAAAGGTAACAATTTTTTTTTATCATAATTAAATAGACCAAGGATATAAGGCCCGAATATGTGACTGTAAAACCGACTGGTTGTGGGTTCGATCCCCACACGAGGACATAAAACATTTACTTAAATTTATATTTCCATTTCTTCGCTCTGGTGTCGAGGACAAGCGCGGCGTTGAGTTCTGCCACTCAACACGCAATGCACGAATTCAGCAGAAAGTGGGGAACAGAGTGTCTTAACACTAGGTTCCCTCTGCCCAACCTGCTGTGTGCGGGATACAGCGTGAAGCTGATTTGATTTTTATAAATAAATCAAAGTTCAACGTAAAATATATGTGGTGAAACTTACAGTTAGCATTAGGTATTCAATTTTAGTGAACATGACACCTATTGTGACGATTATATTCAATATATATTTATAGAGTAAAACACAAAAATTATGCGTTTCAACATATTCTTAAAGAATTATTAAGAAAAGTTTAAATTGATAGGTACTCCCATCAGAATTTACTTAGATAATACCTACATGTAATGTTTTTTTTTATTTACTTCATTTAATTTTTTTTAAATTACATTACTGCATAAAATAGATAAAACCAATTTAATATAACTGAGAATTGAAACTTTTGTAAAATTACCGCTTGCCGCACACTCAAGCAATGTTTGTGTACCGATAGCAAATACAATCTTATTGGAATTACAGTCTTATAAGACATATTTAAAAATATAAAATGCTTATAAATTTAATGATTATTTCTGTTTCTTTTTTTTACTTTTACGCTTTATTCAGGATATAGCACAGTAAGCAGAGAGAACCTAATGTTAAGACAATAGATCCTCCACATTCTTTTAATTTTCCCACAGCACCACAATGGTCTACAACTATATAAAATTAAATCAAATTAAATCAGCTTCACGCTGTATCCCGCACACAGCAGGGTAGGCAGAGTGAACCGAGTTAGTGTTAAGATTCTCCATTCCCCATTTTCCGCCGAAGCTTAGAGGCATTATGTGTTGAGTGGCAGAACGGAACGCTGCGCTCTGCCTCGACACCAGAGCGAAGAAATGGTCTACAACTATATATTTTTTCTTACAACATTTCATTTCTAACAAAAAAATTTATACTTTTATGATTGAATTTATCTTTAAAAACATATCTAATAGATTCTAAATAAGTTTAATTTCTTATATTTATCCTCCTCCAGAGCCTCCAGAATTCTTAGTAAGTGGGGAACGGATATATCTCAACACTAGATTCTCAGGCTTTCTGTGCTTACATTACTATATGCGGGATACAGCGTGAAACTGAAAAATATATATATTTACAACAACGTAGTAGTAGGTACATAAATTGTATATCTAAACACACACCATCATATTAACATAGCCAACTAAACTGTCCTCTTGAGCTTTTCTGCGGACAGTACACCGCATAAGTTGCCTCCACATAAATTATAGCCACCAAAGGATAGCGCTGTCTAACTTTCCACTTTGCTCATATTTTGCGCCTAATGGATATATATGGGCGGTTTTAACTTCGAACGCAACTTTCTAATTGAGTGCGTTACTAGCCTATATGAATAACTTTATATTTTAATAGTTTAGAACTCTATGTGCTTTAGTAAGGATGTTTTATGTTTTAAAAGGTATGTAGAGGTGGTTGCTATTTTGGTAGAACAGTGGAACTATAGAGTTGTGTTTCAATGTAGAGTTTAGGTATATTAAATCTGGGAACATAGACTAAATGTTTTTTTTTATGATTGAGCTTTTTAATCATCTTAATTACTTTGTAGAGCAAAGGCGTAATTTTAGAAGGGTTGTAAATTAAAGCAAGTTGTTGGTATCGATATTTAATGTCTGGTCATTGTTATTAAATTTTTAGAATTTTTTAACGATTATGTTTGAAAATATTACTTCTATGTTTAGTACATTAAAATTAACTATAGACGAGATAAATAATATTGTTACTTATATAATTTTGTTGATATATACAAAAAATATCGATAGTTTTTTTTTATCAATAGTAAATATAAAGAAAGAAGGCATGAAATATGTAACTAAAACTGAGTATTTCGGTAGTAAAATTTTCACCTAATATAAATAGAATTGTACTGTGTAATTGCACATAGTCACGTTACAAATTTTAGTCAAAATCATTTTAAAATCTACATATAAATATATATATGTATTGCTCTATTGAGTGTACGCAATTAACGTTTTCAGTACGATTTCAATGTAACCTCTAAAAGGCATCCAAATAATTTCTAGTAGGTATAAACTACAAGCGCAAAATTTCATTTTCTAGTTGTTAGAAGTAATATACCAAAATTTTGTATATTTCTAAATATTAATTCTGTAGTTATTTCGCTGTTTGATGTTAACATTTAACTTTTGCAACTACTCCGCTGCTAGAATGTTGCCAGTTTCAATTATAGCAATCTCCAAAGCGTAACATTTTCACTTTTGTAATAAAGCGCTTAGTATTTAGATATGCTTGTTTCCGAATTGTTAATATTAGAAAAGCTTAGAAATGATGATCAATATTTTTGTTAATTTATTTAGTTGAGCCTTTCGAGGACTAACTAATAAAGTTAAATGTGTTAATGTTTTTTAGTTTTACGCTGTATCAGAGGCAGAGGGAACCTGGGACGCTGTTGTTAAAATACGTAATACCTATTAAGACATTTCTGTTCCCCACTTGCCGCTGAATTCTGGATGCATTGAGTGTTAGGTTGCGGGACTTTTAATGTCGTAATTTGCCTCATTACTAGATTAAAGAAATGAAAATATTAAATATTTAATTTCATGGAGTTGGAATTAAACCCATAGAGTTAATATAATTGCATTATTTATAGTGTATTTATAAAAATCAAATTAAATCAGCTTCACGCTGTATCCCGCACACAGCAGGGTAGGCAGAAGGAACCTAGTGATAAGAGTCTCCGTTCCCCATTTTGTGCCGAGTTGTGGTGGCATTGCGTGTTGAGTGGCGAAACTCAACGCCGCGCTTTACCTCGACACCAGAGCGAAGAAATGAGAATATAAATGTAAATAAATATTTCATTACCCCGAGTGGGGATCAAACCCACAACCAGTCGGTTTTACAGTCACATTTTGTGCTTTTGCGCCACGACTGGCTTCATTATAGTGTAATACATACTAGTGTAATTATAATGATAGTTAAATTGTTTTGAATGTTAGTTACTATAAACTCAGCGATATAAGTATTTAAATATATCAAGAAAAAGTTATTAATGAAACAACGTCACATTCAAATTTCTGTTAAAAACTATAGTATTTTATTTTCTTAAAATACGGTTGACAACGCCACCTAACGGAAAAGGCGTGAACCCGTCCGTCCTCATCGGAAGGGTCCCAGAAACCATCCAGAAACTCGACTATTAATTTCCTAAGGGAACTCTACACCCGCAATCCTCTCTACCAAGTTACGATTTGGTTAAACAAAAGAATTATTTTTATATGCTTTTTTTATATTTTATTTATTTTGTTTTAATAAAAGTTTAAGTAGTTATTCTTGAAGGGCACTCGTGTGTAATAGCATAGTGACTCATGATTTCATTTAAACTAGAAATTATTGTATATGAATATAGAGCACATAACTTTAAGCATTGGATTCTATATGATTTACATATAAGAACACAACAGTAACAAAACATTTTTATGTGTAAAATCCTTTACACACATAAAAATATGATCATGATATTGGTTTATTATGTTCTCTATGCAAAATAGAAAAGAGAAAAAGGAAAAGGAGATATTATAATAATATTAATAAACAAAAAAATCAAATCAATTAACCTCTAAGAGCTACCTACATCTAATCTAAGAAAAAAATAAGATGACATTAATAAAAAAAACACAAGCAAATCAGGAGCTCAAAACGTGTTTCAAACGACAGCTACCCAGCATCGCTGTCACATAGTACGGGGGGACGGTCCGACTCCGCTTATCTTCACTCGCGCATGACTATCCAATGGTAATGTAATGAAAAATTACACCCATCTGATACCGTTAGAGGTTTGTTCCATTTTGTTCTACCTCCATTATAAATACCCGGTATTATATAATCTGATGCGCCAACTTAATTGCCTCGATGCGGTACTTCTTTGCTTTTTAATCGATTTAAAAGGAGTTTTTATGGTGATAATAGAATCGAGTGGGTAGGCTGTGCTGAGTTGTATTATATCGATTAATTAGTCGCTAAAATAGATTATTGGTTTGTGAAATATAATATGAATGTAGAGTTTGTAGAATTGTTTGATTATTCATACTTAAGTATATTTGGTTGAATATATTTTTGAAAACAATATCAATTTATATAAATAGTACATCTTTATGAAACTTAACGATACAGATTAAAAATAGAAAATATTTGACATTTATGACAAGCACTCTCATTTATTTTACTTCACATAAGCATAATTCATCACTATTTTTCAGTGTAATGAAGAAATTTTTTTTTTCTTATATATTTGTGAATCCATTGTGATTTGCGAATTGTCTTTTGGCGATGTCTATTTTTTAATATATGGACACTCCTTTGGGAAGTTCTGGGTGGCGTAGCTCAACGTCACAGTAGGTCTAACAAGAATACATTATCAGGATTGTCTCAATCCTTCTATGGTAGCATCAAATATAAAACTATAAAAAATCATACATTGCACACTAACTTAACTAAATGAAAAGCAAAACAGGCTTGCAGCAGTCGCTTTCTCTCGTATAGCGATGCAGGTAGAGCGAACATAACATTAAGACGTTCCGTTCCCGAAATTCCGCCCAATTTTCAAGACATTACGCATTAAGTGGAACTCAACGCCGCACATAGTCTACCGGGTAGAACTATTCCCCCGAGGGGTAGAGGCAGATAGTACTTGCATTAATATAGATAAATAAATTAATTATACACGTGTACCTACAGCACAGGTAGGTTATGTAGGGCCGCGACACATTCATTTTTAGCAATTGACGAGGCTGATTCACACCAGCCGTTTTTTTTACCGGTTTTAAGTAATGGACTCAGTCAGGATGTTAAAGTGATTGATTTTAACGTTTTTCTATTGAAATTGTTAGTTTTATTTTAAAATACGCCTGCAGGGTGCTGCCGTAATGAAATGAGTATAGATTGGTAAATTTGTAGATTTTATTATTTGATTTTTACATATAATTTTATTGGTGAAATGAACAAATTTAGAAAATGTATTATACTCTATAAAATATAATATTTTATGTACTGTTTGTTTTGGGTATAATTATAATGTATTTTTTTTTTCATTTTTATATCAAGAAATATTAAAATTATTTACCCAAAACCGCGACATTCACGCTTTTTCCACCACAGCAGAGACATACCACATACGTGTTGAGTGGTGACAATCAACGCCGCGCTTTGTTTTGTGATCAGATCGAAGAAATGAAATTAATTCATTCCGTCGAGTAGGAATCGAACCCACAACCGCTACTTTGACTGTCAGACACTGTATCGTTGCGCTACTACTGATGACAATACAAAAAAAAATTAATATGTATTATAGGTATTCTGTGTTGAAAATCAATATTTTTTTAATAGCAAATATTAAACAAACAATATAAGAATATAGGCAAAAAACACTTCTATTGGTCGTTTTAGATTTCATTTATTTGCTGTCAAGTATATTTCGAATGTTATATCTGAGGCCAGTTGTGGCGCAGTGGCACAAAGTGTGACTGTAAAACCGACTGGTTGTGGGTTCGATCCTCACTCGATGAGATGAAATATTTATTTAAATTTATATTTTCATTTCTTCGCTCTGGTGGCAAGGTAAATCGCGGTGTTGAGTTCTGCCACTCAACACGCAATGCCTCCAGAATTCGGCAGAAAGTGGGGAACGGAGTGTCTTAATAATAGGTTCCCTCTGCCTACCCTGCTGTGTGCGGGATACAGCGTGAAGCTGATTTTTGTTATATATCATGAGTTACTTTTCATTTTCCTTGTTATACTAAAACATCACATCCAGACAAATTTTCAAAATTTCAAGTACCTTTTTTATATATATCTATAGTCGAATACTCAAGTTAATTACGCTTTGTATGAGTGGGTTTTTGGATGGCGACCGCACAATTTAGTTACCGTGAACAGCTGCCTCTAATTTATAGCAAATTTTATAATTGCACAAAATTCACATAAAACACGCCATTTTCAAACCATAATCAATTGTCTATTTATTGCCGTGACATTTAACGTGAATCGAGAGTTTATAGGAAATGTCTAAAAATATGCCTAATTTAACGGGAGAGTGGGCTTGCAAATAAATTAAATCGTTTGAAGTATTCGTTTGTATGTGTTTAGGGTGTATTATTAAAGAATACAATAATAGATAGTTAAAAAAATTATAAAAAAAATATATAACATTTTTGCTTTACATTGTATCCTGCATATAGCAGGGTAGAGGGAGGAAAATTTTCATCTAATTTTCGTGCCATTTCGTGTTATGTGGTGAAACTTAACGCTGCGCTATGTTATGTTATCACACTTAACGCTGCGCTATGTTATTTTATCACACATTTATCATTTTCTCGAGAGGGAATCGAACCCATAACCGTCCACTAAACTACGACACGACGGTCTCTAATGATTATGTGCTATAATTACTTTAAAATTAGTAAAAATATTCTAAATATTTGTTTTATTACATATTTTGGCATAGTAAGTTACAAGGACTTTCTCCAGCGAGAGCTGTTCGAGTTATGCGTCTTCGACAGCAATGTAAGCAGACTACACTCATCCCCTCCTTCCTCCACCCCACCTTCCACCCTAACTCAAACCATGAGCCATTTTAATGTTCACCGCCTTTACACTCACTTCTCGTCTGGCAATTCAACTTGAAAAAGACCAACCTTCGTTTTGGATTGCACTCAAAAAACAATCTTAACCCATCACATTAGGGGCTCTACCAATTTTTTTACTAAATAAAAGTTAATTCCTTATCTAATGGGCGAACAGATAAGAACCTGGTACTTTGGAGAAATTTGCGCTCATCTCTCTACTTCGGAACTAAACGCAGCCGTAACGCAACGGTAATACGTATTGTTTTTATATAATAGAATTTAGTAGAGATATGCCCAATCCTCCTAGGTAGGGAGGCAAAATAATTTAAGCAGAGGGTGGAAAGCGATGGAAAGTTCTTTTTGGAGTTTGTGCGAGTGAGACGTGCGTAGAGGTCGAGAGGGTGCGGGTTAAACGCACCGCAGGGACGGATTATGTTTTTAAAAATATTAGATGGAATTTTTTTTTGATTTTTTTTTCGTTGCATAAAGTTTGACCATGTTGGTGTTCAAATTGATTGGTTTATGTATTGTTTTGTTAATTGTCGTGTGTTATATGGGTGTGATGTATATTTTTGACCATTTTTAAAATAGTTACGTCTATAAATAACATAATATGTTTATTGATAACATAACTTAAAACTGATAAAAATATTTCATAAGTGTGGATTAACATTTTAAAACTGATAAAAATAATATGACTATTTATATTACTATTATTTTTTTCAGCTTCACGCTGTAACCCGCACACAGCAGGGTAGGTAAAGAGAACCTAGTGTTAAAACACTCCGTTCCCCACTTTCCGCCGAATTCTGGAGGCATTGCGTGTTGAATGGTTTTGCCTCGGCACCAGAGCGAAGAAATGGAAATATAAATTTAAATAAATACCTATTTCATTTCCTCGAACGGGGATCGAACCCACGGCTAGTCGCGTTTATAGTCAAACACTCTGTGCCTCTGCGCCGGGACTGGCCTTATTTGTATTATTTTTATTCATATTATTATAACAAAATATATAGTTTTTTGGCTATACACAACTCTTTAATTAAAATTTAATTTACTATTAACACATACTAACTATGTAGAAGGATAGTTGATAAGGTTACCTACATATATTTTTTGTTTATTTCCTCCCAAATTCAAGATGTTACGTATTAAGTAGGGGGTAGTAGGTTACCGTGGGGAAATGAAAATAATTATAAAGAGGAATCGAACTTGCAATAATCGCAGTTAGTCACTGTCCTTGCCCAATCAATAAAATTAATACATTTTGTAAGTATTCAATCTATTAATAACTTTATTTCTTTCAGTTAAAAAGTCTATATGTTTGAGATAATACATTATAGGATGATATATTTTGGACTATAGGTGATTTAGTTTTAGTAAATCTATCGAAAGCTATAAGATCAACAGGTGAGCTCATAAATAGTGAAGTCCGATCTCTAATCAAAACGCTCAAAGCATACACATAACTATCTATTAAGTACCACTTTAAACACTTCTTTTGTTATCATTAACGTATTAAAAAAAAAGAAATAAAAAAAAATGATTTTTTTTTTAATTTCGTCCCTGCCACCCATCAACACCCGAATAGGCCGACGCTGCGAACGCTAAAAACGTTCCCCTCGCCCCCCACCCTGATTTTTAAGCCTACTCCCACCCCCTCTAACTCCCGGGTTAGCCAGAGGTACATTTATGCGCAATAAATTTTGACCGCCAGTATCAATTCAAAATGGCGTCACTGCGAACTCCACCGCCACGCGAAATATCTCTTTTTTGCAATGAAATAAAATACATAATCCGATGTGTTGACGTTCACATTGTAAAAGAAACGGCTCGGAGTTTTGAACTGGACGATTTGCGTTAGCAATTTTTACTTTTAGCGCTTTGATTTTATGATTTATTTTCGTTTAAACAAAACAGATTGGATGAAAGAAGGCGCCACTTTTGCGGGAGGGCAGAGGGTCAGACAGAGGTAAATAGGGATACTGTCGATTTCTCATTTGTCTTGATAGTGCGGTAATAAAATCTATTGTTCAGACGACCTATGGTGCTTTTGAATAGAACACAACGCTTGGTAACAAACAAAGACCGCCAGATAGAAAGGTTTTGATTAAGACTGGAATTATAAACTTTGCTTCTGACGTTATGTTCCCACAATACTCATAGTATCTGCGTACCTCGGTCAATAAATGTATGTGATGAAGATTGCAATTCCAATAAAAGTTTCATTGAATGTCTCCCTTAAATGAAAAAATATATAATCAAACTAGTAGCTCACGAGCGGCTTCGCCAGTTTAAATTTTTTGTGTTATTATATAAAAATGTAACAAATTATAGCCTAATATTTTTTTGAACACCTATATATAGATATATATTTTAATAAAACGTATTCTTTGTCCTTTTTATTACCTCTAAGAATAAAGAACAAAGTTTCATGATAAACGGTTCAGTAGTTTTTGGCTTGAAAGCGTCACAACCAATCTTATATACACTATTTATAATATTAGTATGAGGATTATGCTACATTAAAATGTTAGACAAGCAGAAATTTAATAAATTTTATTACAGAAGTCGGAAATAGATATTGACCATATACCTATTTAAGCGTTAATTATGTATTATTAATAATAAGTATAAAAATACATTAATATTTTTTTTACTTTATTAGCGTCATATTATGTGGATTTAGCAAATATTTAATCTATATAGCTGTATAAATAAATCAGCTTCACGCTATATCCCGCATACAGCAGGGTAGGCCGAGGGAATCTAGTATTAAGACAGTGTCTTAGCACTAGATCCCCACTCCGTTCCCCACTTTCTGTCGAATTCTGGAAGAATTGCGTGTTAATTGGCAGGACTCAACGCCGCGCTTTGCCTCGCCACCAGAGCGAAGAAATGGAAATATAAATTTAAGTAAATATTTCATCTCCTCGAGTGGGGAGCGAACCCACAATCAGTCGGTTTTACAGTCACACTTTGTGCCAATTGCTGTATATTACTTTATATGTCATCAACTCTACTATGATATAAGTTTTTATATAAATTTGGAAACAAAATACAGAAGCCTCGGAGAAAAGAAAGAAATGAAACTGAACTCAACAAATTGGCACAAGATAAATAATGTAGGTAAAGCACATACGCTGATCCACATTTGATTAAGGGATAAAACAATGGAATTCTGATTTAAAAACAACAAAAAAGTGGGTCAAAATTAATAAATGTTAATCCATCTTTTATGGTGTGTCTGTTTAAGTGAACCAATTTTTTAGTTAATATCTTTAAGTAAAGATTTAACTAAAAAATATTAAATTCTTAAAGTAAGTCGTTTAAGTAAGATGATAGAACCAATTTTTTCGTTAAATCCTTTTAAATGCTTTTTATTTATGCTTAATAGCGGGCTACTAATATTGATTGACGAGTCAAAAACCTGATGCAGCAGGCAGTATTGCTTGAGACAGCGCGTATGTTTAGGAAGTTCCTGACTCAGGAATCCTAGCCACCGAATACCTGAATATTTATCCTATTATTGGATATTATTTTTGACTTTTAAATGTTTTTCTAGAGGCGGTACTAAGTGAGACTGTAAACACGACTGGTTGTGGGTGCGATCCCCACTCGAGGAATTGAAATATTTACTTAAATTTATATTTCCATTTTCTTCGTTCTGATGTCGAGGCAAAGCGCGGCATTGAGTTCCGCATTCGGCGAAAAGTGGAGAACGGAGTGTCTTAACACTATGTCCCCTCTGCCTAATCTACTGTGTGCGGAATACAGCGTGAACCTGATTTTTTTTTTTTATATATATGAAAAAACGTAAATCAGTTCTTGTATATAAAAAAAATCTAAAATAACAACTTTTATTATAACATCACATAAAAAAAAAATAAACTCATTTTTTAACCTCACGCACAGTTAGCCTTTCATACATTGTACACATTCATACCTCTAAACCACTTAAGCGGAGTCAGTAAAAGCAGTCAGAGTAAACTTTCACCATAGATTGACACTTCTGTTTGTTCTGTAATACGATGTTTCGATATAGCCGTGTTTCGGTTTCGATCCGGCAACCCCCGTGTTTACACGCTCACGTCAATTCCTGACTTTCTTTGAACCTTTTTTTGATGGAATCGAAATAGATTTATTAGTTTTGTCAATTTGTTTTTCATTCATTTTGAATTTTACGAGCCGGCCAAATTGTAAATCATCGATGTATCTATCGGCAATGTTTCGTTTTATATATGTATTATATGATATATTATATTAAAAGTAAATGAATAAATAATTTTTAGATATTTTTATGGGTTCGATTCCCACTAGAGGAAATTAAATATTTGATGTTTTCATTTCTTCACTCTGGTAACGCGGCAAAGCGCTGCATTAGGTTCCGTCACCCAGTGCTTTCAGAATACAGCAGAAATTGGGGAACGGAATTGTCTTAATGGGAACGGGGACACTAGGTTACCAAGTTGCCACTGTCTACCTCGCTATGTGCAGGATAAAGCATAAAAAAAAGTTCTTGTATGCTTACCATCTTCATCAATTTCTTCAGCAGGTTTATTATGGCCAAGTAACTATCACCCTTTATTTATTCTTTGCGACTTTCTTTGCTTTTAACGTCGTCAAAAGTCGCATTTCCTGTAATTAGAAAATTTTCAGAAGTTTAATTTTCATTATTTAACATCGATATAATTCTTAATTTAGGAAAAATAAATAAAACATTTTAATAAGATTTAATTTAAGGTTCATGTTATATATTACAAAATTATGTAAATTGTGTAAATTTTATTATGGGGCATTCCAGCTCCAAGATGAAATTGAAGAAGTAATAAAATGGTCTTTAAACATATGATCATTATTATTATAAAATAAGAATATGAATGTGATGATTGTAGGATTTAACCGCAGGCGAAAGTAAAAGAATATATAGGGAGTTCTTTAAGCCATGTCTAGTCCTCTGCATAGTACAGCGTTAATGGCAATGGATTTTTTAAAATATTGGTTGAGCTTGAATCAATATTTAAATTAAAAAAAAAAAAGTATACCTAATTTCGATTCGCCCCAAAATTTTACTGTTTCAAAAATATATATTATTTTCTATGTAGTTCTTATTTTCTGTGTAGTACTTTGTGAGTGATTAGGTACTTAGGTATTAATATAACTGTTATTTCAAACATTCACAATTAAAGTGACCTAAATCAAAATTTGTAATTTATCGACAATCATCATAGAAATAAACCTAAGTTTTTTTGAGTAAGTAAAAGTGAACTAACACTTTGTAAACATAAAAAATCCTAAAAATTCTTCATTAATTTTACTATCAAAACTTTACTAACACATGAGCTGATATTTACGTTACAATATGCGTAGATACGTATATATATATAATATATAAAACCGGGATCGTCATTTAACTCGCGGGGGCCAAAAAATTGGAAGGTATTACCGAGTACCTGTCCCCAGTAAAAACAAAGGGTCATCAGTATCGGAAGTGTGGGCCTCATCAAGATAAATAGAAATGTCACGATGATGGATTACAGCTTCAGGCTGACAAAGACTGCTATAATTTAGTCGTTTAACCAATCTCTTGGTGTCCCCTATTATAATAGTGTTAAGGTTCCTTTTCGGGTGTATCTGTGTTAAAAATTTGCAATAAAATGGCTCTGCTTCTGCAAGGCTACGCTATCTGTAGTAAGTAAATAGGACTATGTGTGGGGCTTATTGTTTTTTTTTTTGGTAAAAGGGTGGATCTATTTGCGCAGGGTAATTGGGTATACAGATTACATTTTATATATTTGGATGCAGTGTTTGTGGAAGGAAGTAAATTATTAGTATTATTTTTAATGTAATGTAAAATCTTTTTTTTTTCATTTTTTTGAATTTCGCATATAGCAGTGTCAGTAGAGGGTTTCCACCTTATTATCAAGACACTTCGTGTCGAGTGGAGGAACTCAAGATCGGTTTTATCTTGGTACCAGAGCGAAGAAATGAAAATTAATAATTATACTGAGTGGGAATCGAATTTACAGCCGCCGCGTTTACAATCAAACGATTTACCGCTGCGTCACGACCTCCTATTCCTTCTCGATATTCTATCTATTTAAATATAAATATGGAAGTAGGTAATTCTGATCTGGAAAATGATTTTTAACTTGATGCAGAAAAGTCTTTGCTTAATATATATATTTACGTACTTATACCTATTTTATTTATATCACTTTCACCTAAAAGCTTTGAAGTCAGTATATTAGTATTTATTTATAAGTAGTAAAATATTTTACTCATATATATTTTATTAAAACTATGGAGGTATTTTTTAACGGAAAAGGAAAAATCTCCTTATCAAGAAAACGTATAAAAATACGACGAGGCGTGGGTTCAAATCCCCCTACGTTAAAATTTTTATACGTTTTCTTAATAACTATAGAATAATTTTCTTTTATTTTATTACCTTATTCAAGTTTAGATATGTTGTAGGTTTTATTTCTTCTTATAGCAACACCACTAGGTTGAATCCTGAAATTTATCATAAAGTAAATGAATGTTTAAATATATCAACATATAAACAAAATATACTGTGTAGTTTTTCATAATACAAGTATATTAAATTGTTGTTATAAATATTTTTTGCTTTATAGATTAATTCAATTGACTGAATTTTTAAAGTTATAAATTCGTTTTTACTCTATATTATTTATAGTTTTTTATATTGAAAAAACTATAAATAATAAAAAAAAACTATATAAGATAGCCACTTCTTATGAATACTTTTGGTACGAGTCCATATGTAGATATATACTATGTACATAAATCATTACTTTTTGAAAAAGTATATAACATTAGGGTTTGTAAAATAGCCAGGAAAAAGTTAATTAAACAAAAAAAAATCATACATCATTCTATTAGTCTCGAAATATTAAAATATTATTAATAATAACAAAAGTTATCTTCATTAAAATTAAAATAAATTAAAACAACGTTTTTACAAATGTAAAACACAAGACACTAGTTCATTTGTGAAGAAATTCAATTACCCTACTTTTAAATAAATACAATATAAAGTCGAGGGGTACAAACAAAGGAAAATTAGATTTTCTAATTTATTCAAGCCTGCGCAAAGGTTGGAAAACTTTCAGATAAAAAGTTAGTAATTAAGTTTTCAATTCCAGGAGCCTATTAAAAGAGTTGTCTGGAGAGAACTAAAAAATAGAATAAAAAAAAATCGAAATGACTGCGCAAAAACAAAATGGAAGGCCAGCTTAGGTATTACTGGGGCGAGATTCAAATACGCATGTGCGTGCGGGCCGCCCTACGCGAGCCGCGAGGGTGGAGGGGGTCGCCACTTGGGGCAATAAGGGGGGGTGGTTTTTGTAGGTTTCCGTACATCTTTCTTGAGCATCCCTCTTTGATATTCGAGTAATTTGATGTGGTTTATGATTCCACCCTTAGGCTGTATATATACGAAACAGTACGAGCACTGGGGCCCTTTGTGTTTGTAGAATTAATTACGGGGCGTTTTAATTTTTCTCTACGCTTATGTTGTTTCGTATTACCAGTTCGTTATAAAACATGGGTTTTTTAGATTTTGTTTTATGTTTAGGGTTAGGCTTTGAAAACAAACGAATTCTTAATGAATCGCGTGCTACGTGGAATGGAGGTTCATTTTTTCTAACATCAAAGAAATATATATTTGAATATCTAATTACGAATTTGTTTGAGGCCAGTCGTGGCGTAAGCAAGCATGTGGCTCTAAACGCGACAGGTTGTGAGCTCCATTTTCAGTCATGGCAATGAAATATTAAATATTTTCATCTATTTTGCTATTCATCACCCAATGTGAGGAGGAGATCTTAATACCAAGCTCCCTCTGTCTACCCTGCTCTATGCAGAATACATCGTGAAGTTAGATTTTTTTAAATTACTTACGTATTTTTAGGCAAACTTACATAATAATGTATGAAAGACAAATAATGTAATATAATCTACGTATTCACGATAGGGTCGTATAAGCTTGCATAACAATTGTATTGAAATAATTAAAAATTACAATAAATCGAAATAAGAAGAAGAGATTAAATAAATGATATTATCAAAAGTTAAACACATTCTAAAATATTTCGTGTACGTTACAAACACAAAGAGACTCAACGAAAGTAATTTATAATCTAAACTAGAAATTATTTAAAACTCAATCGCTATAAAACAACAAAATAATTTATTCAAACGATAACAAAGTACCTACTGCATAAAATTATAGAAAAACAAAAAATCCATACTAAAATATAGCCTGGCGCTCTAAAGCCCAATTATTCACTTTGACGTTGGCCGTAGATAATCATCTGTCATATGGCGCTGGGCGGAAAAAGCGACCATTTTCTCCTGATCTCTCCACTCCTTTTCGTGCCTATTTTTTTTATGGAATTGCCTATATTTGCCCACGGCAGCCAGGGTCTACATGAGATGGTTGGTGTGGAAGCAAAGGGCAACGACATATTTTTGAGTTGGGTCAGTTTGTGCGTAGCATAAGATTTGTTTGAGTGACGGTTTTTTTTTTGCTATATAGAATTAATAATGCTTGTCACGTTTTTTTTTTGGTGTATATTATTTCGAAGCTTTGAAAATAAAAAGATGTGTTTTAAGCTTAATTTTTTGGGTATTTTTATATTGTGAGAAGTGATAGGTGTAATGAGATATTGTACATTTTTATGTATTATATGTTTATTATATTTAAAAAAAATATTTATCAGCTTCACGCTGTATCCCGCACACAACACACAGCAGGGTAGGCAGAGAGCACCTAGTGTTAAGACACCACTTTCTGCCGAATTCTGTAGGCATCGCGTGTTGAGTGACAGAACTCATTGCCGCGCTTTGCCTCAACACCAGAGCGAAGAAATGGAAATATAAATTTATGTAAATATTTCATCAATCCTCGAGTGGGGATCGAACCCACAATCAATCGGTTTTACAGTCACACTTTGTGCCGCTGTGCCACAACTGGCCTCATATTAAAAATAAGAATATAATATGTAAAAAGAATTATTAATGTCAATATGTATATATTTAGTAAATAGATAGTACTCACTCCTTTGTTCACTTTTGTTTAGGAAGGTGAGAAGGACGTGATAAAAGTCGACACCCAATGACATACAAAGCAAATCAAAAGAGCACCTACGTTTTAAATTTTATAATCTAAATTTACTTGAAATGGCCTAAAACCTTTACCTAAAATTTAATTAAAAGTGATCGCTGTCTGTCATATCACATGTAAGCTTTATTATAAGAAAATCTATTGTTGTGAATAATATAATAAAATCTAAAAGTATGATTTTTTGTCTGTTTGTCTGTACGTCTTAGTCGATTTAAGTGTAGTTTTCACTAGTGTATCGATTTAGTTGTACTTTTCACTATTATATTAGCAAGGTTCCCTTAACATTGTGTTTGTTTTAATTAAATTAGTTTATAAATAAAAAATCTCAATATAAATTAGATATTTCTTTAGAAAACTACTACAAAATGACTCTTTTATTTAATTGGTTGAAAGTTTTGTTCTCAATGATAAAATCTATAGGTACATTGGCTTAAGGCTGAGCCGCGAGCTGGTCGCTACATATCTATATATATAAAAGGACTTGTGCTGACTGACTGAGGTAAGACGCACGCAGAGCCGTAACCGCTGATGGTAGAAACGTGAAATTTGGGCAGATGTTTATTTTCATATTCTGGACATCCACTAAGAAGGGAATTTGAAAAATTTTAACCCTAAAGGGATGAAATAGGGGTTGAAAGTTTGTATGGAAAAAAAATTTAATCTGTACTGATTTTTATAAAATTTGAAATTCAGACTCTTAAATATATTTAATTGAACACGTGTTTCATGGTTTTTAAGAATTCACCCCCTAAGGGTTCAAATAAGGGGTCGAAAGTTTATATGGAAAAATCTTTAAATTGCCACCGATTTTTATAAAAATTTAAATTCAGACTGTTAAAAATATTTTATTGAACACGTGTTTCATGGTTTTTTTATAATTCACTCCTAATAAGCGGGCGAAGCCGCGCGCGCCCTCTAGT
>JAATLQ010021271.1:0-13283 GCA_013421005.1 Heliconius erato x Heliconius himera | reverse complement strand
TTTGAAATTCAGACTCTTAAATATATTTAATTGAACACGTGTTTCATGGTTTTTAAGAATTCACCCCCTAAGGGTTCAAATAAGGGGTCGAAAGTTTATATGGAAAAATCTTTAAATTGCCACCGATTTTTATAAAAATTTAAATTCAGACTGTTAAAAATATTTTATTGAACACGTGTTTCATGGTTTTTTTATAATTCACTCCTAATAAGCGGGCGAAGCCGCGCGCGCCCTCTAGTCCTAAATATACGCGTTACACGCAACGCCTCCAGAATTCGGCATAAAGTGTGGAACGGAGTGTTAAAACTAGGTTCCCTCTGCCTACCCTGCTGTGTGCGGAATACAGCGTGAAGCTAAATATACGCGATTAATCCGGCTAAAATAGTTTAATTTACAATGTGTAATAATCGTGAAAATTAAAGAACTTATTAATTAAACATTTTCCTTTTAAATACGATAATTTTTCGGAGCAAAATCAAATAAAATCTCAAAAAGATTTAAATTGTGATTTATTTAAGTACATATATAACAGTATAGACAATTATACTAAGATAACCAACCAATTTTCACAAACAACTTTGGAAGGACTACTACTAGTGTTCCAGTTGTTGCACGTATCTTTTTTTCGACAGTCAGTACGTAGGGGTAGGTTCTTAGGGAATGGACCGAGAATTTAATGGTATGCCCATTGCCCATCCCATTCACTTCGGCCTCGCTTCGTATAAACTAACGATTCATTTTTGAGACTTACTTTTCCCCAAAATAGAAATAGTATAGTAGAACTTAGAGAGAATTGAACCCGCGCCTCTTCGGAAACCGTCCAAGCGTTCTGACCAACTTAGCCATACGTTGTCATGGAGCTACGTCGAAATTCTTATACGATTGTTATAACTTATTTATGTCGTTAGTATCTCTGATTTTTACTAATTTCCGCTACCCAAAGATAATTACTTAGAATTATCGTTTGGCTAGATAGAATACAATTTTTTTAAAAATATTTTTTTACATTTACAAAGTGTTGTTCCAAACTTAAGAGAAATCTTAAAGAAAAATATTTATTAAGAAAACGTATAAAAATTTGAACGTAGCGGGATTTAAACCCGTGCCTCTTATAAATAGTATTCCTAACCATCGGATACAATTAAACTCTTCATAATTACAGTATCACGATTTTTGTAATGTAGTAAATTCATTCAATTACAAGCGTGGAAAAGTGTCGATGAGTAATAAAAGGAGGATGTCTATACAATGAATCTTCGATAAAAAATTAATAACTATAATATTGATACATTCATATGTATCTATATTTTATGTTTATAGATATTTAATAAATATGAATTATGCATGAAATAAACTAAAAAGAATAAATAAATACCTATAGGCACAAAGTGTGACTGTAAAACCAACTGGTTGTGGGTTCGATCCCCACTCGAGGAGATGAAATATTTACTTAAATTTATATTTCCATTTTCTTCGCTCTGGTGTCAAGGCAAAGCGCGGCGTTCAGTTCTGCCACTTAACACGCAATGCCTCCAGAATTCGGCAGAAAGTGGGGAACGGAGTGCCTTAACAGTAGGTTCCCTCTGCCTACCCTGCTGTGTGCGGGGTACAGCATGAAGCTTTGTTTTATTTTTTTAAATTTATTTATTCTTTTTAGTTTATTTCATACAAATAGGATGGACATTTCCCATTAACAACAATCTTGAAATAAATTCAGAACCCTTCAAACTTTGTGTCGGAAAGACTAGTTTTCTTTAAAATAGGTATCCATTGACAACAATACAACAATATAATGCCTAATGAGTAAATAAATATAAAGTGGATTAAACTAAATGAAAAATTGATAATTTAATTAGGCCAGTGACAAGCTATTTTTGTACGTACATTTGATATGTGCATAAAGTAAATTAATTTTATTTTACCTTAACACATTATATAAGTGATGAGTACATGCTAATATTACACCAAAATATATAAAAATGAAATATATGAAAATAAAAAAAATTAAGCGTCGTATTACAAACTGGTTTAACTTTAAAAGTACTAAGTAATAATATATGTATGTAATATAAATGCATGTTTTACTAAACTCAACTACTTAAATACTTATTAAGAAAACGTATAAAAATTTGAACGTAGCGGGACTCAAACCCGCGCCTCCTGGAAACCGACCAGGTCGGTCTGGTACATTCAAATTTACACATTTACATTTTCTAAATAAGTATTTTTCTATCCTAAGTGTGGATTAACACTTTAAAAATGTTAAAAATATCAACTACTTGATAACTTAACCTGTTTTTAGCATTAACCAAAATCGCGCTTTAAAAAAATAATTAAACTACAGATAGGTTCAACATTTTTTTTTATTTTCTGAGTAAGTGACGTTTAAATATAGAATTGTTAAAAAAAACGCAAATTTTATATTTCTATGTATACTTTATACATACGTAAAACTAACAGAACTTTGTTCATTCATTGGCTTTATAAATTATTATAAAAATATTTACACATAACGATTAATATATGTAGGCATATACAGTTATTACTTAGAGCCTAGGATTCCAGGGCCCCCAGACCTACGTCATTTTAACAAAGCTGTAATTTTGTATTGCTATTTACTAACTTGAAAGTGGGGCCGTTTCAGAAGTAGTGGCAGTTTATTATGTTTAATGGTGAATTATCAAATTTTCCATTAGTCTATGTTGACTAGTATTAGATTAAAAGATAAAATTGAATTAGTTTTTTTTTCTATTTAAAACGTATTTAAGTTTATTTTAACCTAATTAATTGGTATATTTGTTAAAAGCTATACAAATGCAGATTACATCCGAGAATTCCTTATACATTATATGATAATATAATTATCACCAATTAACTTTAATGTATTTATATAAAGAGATTATTTGGTTAACATGGATCAAATCCATCTTTAATGTGTTAAAATATAGTAATCAGCTTCACGCTGTAACCCGCACACAGCAGGGTATCCAGAGGGAACCTAGTGTTAAGACACTCCGTTCCCCTCTTTCTGCCGAATTCTGGAGGCATTGCGTGTTGAGTGGCAGAACTCAACGCCGCGCTTTGCCTCGACACCAGAGCGAAAAAATGGAAATATAAATTAAAATAAATACTTCATTTCCTCGAGTGGGGATCAAACCCACAACCAGTCGATTTACAGTCACACTTTGTGTCCCTGCGCCACGACTCGCCTCCATAATATAAAACATAGTAAATATTATTAATATGGAATAATTACATTCACTTTCACAGACATATTATAGTTTGTTTTATTTTTATTAACATGACTAAAATAAAATATTTCTAAATGTCTTAACTAGCTAAAGGTATACACTATTAAAATTAATAAATATAAGCTTAAATTAGTTAGAACTGCCCGAGAGCCATTGCACAGGTGTCCTCTACAGTAACAATTGAGGATTTTAGCCAGTCTCATATCGGAGGTGTCCTCTTTGCAGTCTTCGTCGTATACTTCATACGCAGTGTAGACGTGTTGCCATTTTCCATTTATTTTTGCCTGGTCGCCGTCTAGAGTTTGTGGAGCGCAACCTCTTTGTACGATCGTCACTGACGATGCTGTGAAAAAAAATATATATTGTTAGCCATTTCGTGTAAAAGAGGGTAGATAAATCAAATTAAAAATCAGCTTCACGCTGTATCCCGCACACAGCAGGGTAGACAGAGGGAACCTAGTGTTAGGACACACCGTTCCCCACTTTTCGTCGAATTTGGGAGGTATTGCGTGTTGAGTGGCGGAATTCAACGCCGAAGAGGGTAGATGTAGATGAAAAAGATGATAATGTTTTTTATAATGAGAAAAAGCAGTGGATTTGTGTCAATCGGGGGTAGTTACTTGTAGGCAATGGCCCTTATGGGAAGGAAACTCGTGTGAAGTATTGTTTGTAGGTGATACATATCACTTATTGCAATTACATAGTCTTCCAAATAGTTTAGAAACATATAGACGATGTGTGTTTTTTTTAAAAACGTTAACCGCTTCTGATTTCTAACAATATATATTCGTATTTAATGCGTTTGATTATATTGCTTATTAATAATACAAAAATATTAAATGTGGAGTTCATTGCTATTTATCCTCATCATTAAAACAATATTATAATTAAGTAGGTACATATATTATGATATCGTTTAAATATATGACATCGAGTCCAATGCACTAATTATGTTTATATGATTGAAAAGGAAAAATAAAAATCAGCTACACGCTGTACCCCGCACACAGCAGCAGTAAGCAGAGGGAACCTAGTGTTAAGACACTCCGTTCAGAGCGAAGAAATGGAAATATAAATTTAAGTAAATATTTCATCTCCCCGAGTTGGGATCGACGCACAACCAGTCGGTTTTACAGTTACACTTTGTGCCGCTGCGCCACGACTGGCCTCTGTTTATATAGTTGTAAAGGAAAAATGTCGTTGCAAATTCCTTTTAATAGCTTCATGCTTATATCTCACATAGAGTTAAGTGACGGTTCAAGCCCCGAGTGGGTATTGAGACGCTGTGATATTACGGTCGGAGTGAGGAACGATCCCCAGTCGAGGAAATGAAATATTTAATCTTTTCATTCGATGCAAACTACGGCGTTTAGTTCTAAACACTCAGAATTCGGAGTAAAGTGGGAGAGGAGTGTCTTTAACATTACGCTTCCTCTGTTACCTCTCTACATACACGAGATACAGTTTGAAGCTGAAAAAAAAACAATCACTATCAGAAATATGGCATATTTTGTATCAAAAGTGATAAAAAAATCACAATATAAATACAGTAGAAACTCTATTATCCGGCCCTCAGTTATACGGATTCGCGATTATCCGGACTACAGACCAACTGTATTAAATGTACATGTAATGTGACAAGTCGTATCAATGCAAGCATGAACGTGTTGAATTTGGCATCACCCCGCCCGCGCCGCGTCCCATCGTCGTGCATCTTAAGATATCTTAGTAAACATTGATTTTCACTTTATGTATTAGTTGTTTTAATTAAATGTATATCACTGCGTATGTGCATACTTATATATTCTAAATACCCGATTACCCGATTTTCCATCATTTGGATTACCCGGATTTTCGATTATCCGAATGCCTACCAACAACAATTAGTCCGGTTAATCGAGTTTCTACTGTAATGTGAACGAAGGCAAAAATTTTCGTTCCAATTAAAAGTTTAAATCATTAGAGCGGCACACATTACGAGAAAGCGTGATTTGATATTCCAGTTTTAGCTAATGGGAAGTAAGTGGTTAACGAGACCAACCACTGTAGTGATGTAACCTAGCACTTGTTAATTGATCTATACTCTCGGCGGTTGCTGTAAAATAATACAGACGCCCTTTGTGTAATTTTTGTATTTGAATTTAAGAACGCTAAATTAAAAATAAATCAGCTTCACGCTGTATCCCGCACACAGCAGGGTAGGCAGAGGGAACCTAGTGTTAAGATACTCCGTTCCCCACTTTCCGCCAATTTCTGGAGGCATTGCGTGTTGAGTGGCGGAACTCAACGCTGCGCTTTCCCCTCGACACCAGAGACACAACCAGTCGACTTAAATTAAAAATGAAATTATAAATTTAAATAGATATTTAATTTTTTCGAGTGGGAATCGAACTCACAACCAATCGCGATTACAGTCACGCACTTGTGTCCCTGCGCTATCTATGGCTGGCCGATAAAATATTGAAAAGTATAATATTTATTTATATTCATATTATCGTCTTTTCTTGATACTGAATAGTAGGTTAAAGTGCGTTCTTTTTTATTCACTTCTATGAAATATACTTTATTATAATATATTTATAGCATCATCGGTCTTTATCAAAAAAACCTCATTCGAATGATTTGATTTTTAAATACGTTTTTGCATATTGAAACATCTGTTCAGTGGTATTCAATGTTTGGCGTTTCTCGATGACTTTGAAGCATACGCCCATGTTTTTTATAATGAGAAACATCAGGCGCCAAGGCATCGATTTTTAACTATTATTACCTACTTGTATTATATTAGTATCTAACTATTAATATTTTGAGTTTTTTTAAAATAATATAAAAAAAAATAATATTGTAAATTGTTTTTGTAAAAAAAATAAAATAAATCAGCTTCACGCCGTATCCCGCACACAGCAGGGTAGGTAGAGGGAATCTAGTGTTAAGACACTCCCCGTTCCCCACTTTCTGCCGAATTCTGGAGGCAATACGTGTAATTGTTATTGTAATAGGTATTTTAAATAGAGAATAGTAGATTATGTACACAACAAAAGTGGTTTACGTAAATAAATATAAGAAATATTACATAGTTTGTGAGTGCCTAAGGTAGTAGTGTAATAATTTTGAAATGTTGACGGTTCCATATAAAGATTATTAGGTCGCACCTAATATGAGCTTAAAAATCTAAAAAGGCCTTATGTGTCTGTTCTGTCTGTAAAAGTAGCAACTAGTTCAGAGCTATTTTAAGTTTTGATATATTTAAAAGTCTATCTGAAATTTAGAACAACATAATTTTAGAAAATTTAGAACAAATAAAGACTTACATATAAGTATTATAATGACTAACGGTACGCTTAGCATCAAATTCATATTTTGAATGTATTATAATAGGATATTATACTATTAGGACATAATAAAAAGTTTTTTTTTCAATATTTTTATTATGTAAAAATGTACTAAATAATAAGGAAACCTAATAGATATATGTTTAATAAAGAGAAACGGAATTCCTCTATATGTGTGACTAATTGGGTTTTAGTTCCTTCTCAGTAATATTATGTGCGGTGTATTAATTTATCAAATTATAATATACATGAGGCCAGTCGTGGCGCAGGGACACAAGTGTGACTGTTAGCGCGACTGATTGTGGGTTCTATTCTAAGTCGAAGAAATGAAATATTTATTTGAATGTATATTAAATTTATTTCGCTCTAGTGTCGAAGCAAAGCGAGGAGTTGAGTTCCGTCGCGCAATGCCCCCAGAATTCGGCAGAAAATTTGGAATGGAGTGTCTAAACACTACGTTCCCTCTTCCTGCCCTGCTATATGCGGGATACAGCGTGAAGCTGATAATAATGATAATAATATACTCACCGTCATCTCCAAATGATAATGTAGTTTGTCTCTTAAAACACATGGTAGAATGCTCGCAGTCAATTAAAAATCTATCGCTACCATCGAAATGTTTACATAATAATGAACCGTCGTTCGCTTCTTCCTCACATTTAAAACATCGAAGACTTGATGAAACTGAAATAGAAAGCCATACAGTATTCAACTAATCCTAATTATTATTTATTACCTTATATATTGAAGATTTGATGAGATAAAAGGCCGTCGTGGCGCAGAGGCACAAGGATGTAACTGTAAAGCGATAGGTGTGGGTTGGATCAACACTCGAGGGAATTAATTATTATATTAATATTTTCATTTCTACGCTCTAGCATCACGGCAAAAGTCGGCCATTGAGTTCTGCAACTCAACACGCAATGCCTCGAAAAATTTGGCGGAAAGTGATGAACAGTGTCTTAACACCATGTTTCCTCTCCATACCCTACTGTGTGCGGGATACAGCGTGAAGCTGATTTATTTTTTTTTGTTTAAATATGATTTTTATATAAACTTATATAGAGTAGTATAGTAGTCCATAAAACATTTAATACTGTGGGAGGACTAGACTATAATGGTTTCGTTGAATTTTAATAAGGCTTCGACAAAGAATCATTTTGTTGTGTCCAAGGACTGTGAAATAGTGTACAGTCACGCAACAGACATTATTTATTAAGTATATTCGTAATCTATTTGTTTAATTAATTTTAAATGTTGCTAATGTATTATCGGCACGAGGTGTGACTGTAAAACCGACTGGTTGTGGGTTCGATCCCCACTCGGGGAGATGAAATATTTACTTAAATTTATATTTCCATTTCTTCGCTCTGGTGTCGAGGTTAAGCGGGGCGTTGAGTTCTGCCACTCAACACGCATTAAGAAGCCTTAAGAATTCGGTAGAAAGTGGGAAACGGAGTGTCTTAACACTAGGTTCTCTCTGCCTACCGCGCTGTGTGCGGGATACAGCGTGAAGCTGATTTAATTTAAATTTTATGTATTAACAGTGACAGGAATTCTAAAACGGTTACATACACGAGAGGAATGTTTTAATGCTCTTAAACGGAAGCTAATTAAATTGAGTTGTTGATTGTCACACATTTTAAAAGACGTTTCGAGCTTGGAGAATATTTTTTTTTGACTTTGGACATGCTTTACTTATTATATCTTTCATTTTATTTATCACAAGTGTATAAAAGTTCCCGATTTACCTTTACCGTTTTTTTTTATATGATTGAAATAATTATAATATTTAATTAAAGTGTCCCATCAAAAATATAAATGTGCAATGAGAGCCAAGTTAAATAATTCGTCATTCATTAAAAAATATTAAAAAAATTGTAGTAAAGTAAAAAATAATTTGATTTATTTTTTAAAGAAATCTATATCGTCTAAATTTTTTTTAACTTACATTATACGTAACGTAACGTATACAATAAGTTAACTAATATGTTAAGCTTATTAGATGATTAACATACAGATTCTCTGTATTGTATTTTTATCTACGACAACTTATCTAATTTAAATAGTTTTTTGTGTACGCAATTTTGTAAATAAATATATATATGTTCCTGAAATTGTAAAGTATGACTTTTAACTTAACTTAACTTAGCTTCACGCAATATTTTATTATTCTACGCAGAAAATATATGAAAACGTGTTGATTCGTTTAAATATTACGATTGGCAATTTTAAATTATTTACATGTAGTGTACTTTTTAAATTTACGTAGGTATTCCGTTAAACAGTCAGTTGATTTTTTTTTTGATTATTGAAACAAACACACATATAACAACTTATCATATACAGCCCCAACGAAAGATCTAACATCCAAAACAAAATCAAAATTAAAAAGATCTTAAATCTTACTTAAATCATGTATTTAGTAGAAGTTATCCAAACAATTACTGCTTAGTCACTTTTATTTAATCATAATAAATTTATATGGATGTAATAATCTGAATAAACGTAAAAAAAATATTAAAACCAACTGCAACCATGATTTATCCTAAGAATAAGTACAGGTGTACCTACGTATATGCGACCTTTTACGTCCAATATATGTACATAAGAAAACAGCTATTTCACCTTATAATTTACTAGCTTATAATTTACTTATTTTATAAAAAATTTTTTGCAAAATGCTAACATAAATTGTAGCTTATGTATTATTCTGATATAGGTGTAAGTTATATTACTGTACAGTTTTAATTTAAATCTGTTAAGTATTTTTTGCGTGAAAGTGTGTCAAACGTCCATCCGCACAACCTTTCAAATTTATAATTTTAGTAGTATAAACGCACTACATACACATAAGGTTACTATAAATTTTACAAACATATAGATTTAACATTATATCGATGTCAAGAATAGAAATAATAAAAATTCACAATTCACGCTGTATGTAGTGGGAATTGAACCTATAACCAGTTGCGATTAGTCACACTTTATGTCCCTGCGCCATGACTGACCTCAATAATATAAATATTAAATATTCTAATATAAATATTAAAGTATTATTTGAATAAAATAATAATCAGCACGTTTATTTATTTATTAACTGTACCCATCAAACAATCGTGGCATAAAATGTATCGTACATTGTCGTAAACAATAAAATTTCAACAAAATTATATTCTTTATTTTAAAATACAGAATTTTATGATAATATTGTGAAGGTAACTCACGCTTAGTAAATAATGATAACACCAAAAAATAAATTGATAAATCCATTATATATTTGTTACACACTTATTTAGTTCGTGGCGATAAAAGTCCATTGCCAAATTGCCACTGTGAAGCGAAAACAAAAATATTTCGAAATTATATAAAATAACACGAAACGCGCGCCGCACCGGTTGTTGCGACCGCGCACTTTGCGCGTATGGTGGCTCGTGGCTTTACCGAGTTACTGACTGAACACGCTGCGTGGTTGCAGGCGCTTGGGCCATGATTCACAGGAAGGAAGCCCAGCGGCGAAACGGGACATGCTCGAACATCGTCTAAGTAAGGCTCAAAAGACACGCGCTATATAGCGTTTTGAGTCACGCGGTCGATACTGGCGCCGGCGCGACACTGGCTCACGTCACGCCGGCCAACTTTTGGCGGTCTCGCTGACATTTTATTTTATTTATTTGTATTATAGTTTTCGCTGCTCGCGCCTTGCACTTCGCTCGGGCGATTTGAGTTTTGCTTTGTCTCTTTATCGTCGTTTACGTCGAAATATGTTTTATACAATGTTTTCGTGGACTATGTATTTTCGTATACAGATTCTTCATTAAATATGATAATTAAATAACAGTATTTTTTTTCTTTCTATTTTTATTTGTTTATATTTTTTTTTGTTGAGTAAAAACGTTATTCGGTTTTCAAATATGAATTTAAAATATTATTATATATCAAAGATTATGGATACTTTGTTAATTTATGAGTTTCATGCTTTGTTGTGAAACGTTTCTCTTGATATCAGAATTATATGTCACATCCTTTACTTCTGTCGATAAAATGGCTACATGATATGATCTGGCAATTTTTTATTTGTCACACGCGTGACTATATTATACAAAAATATTTAGCGGTATTTAGTATTTATTTTTTATTACATTTCATACTATATATATATAATTGACAGGAAAACATAAGCTGCTAGTACCTTACAAAATGTATTTATTATGAATATTTTGATGTTTTAATTCCATATTAATTAAATAAAATCGCATTTTACAAGCGTGTAACTGTAAACGGAGTAGGTTGTGGGTTCGATTCCCACTCGAGGAAATGAAATATTTAATATTTTCATTTTATCGAATCGAAGAAATAAGGGAATATGCTGTAGATCTCACTCAACACTTACCGAATTTTGATTCGATTTAGATATAATCATGTATGACAAAAAAAACATTACATATTTATGCTCATTTCTACAAAATGAGCGTCGAATACTTAAATTTGTCAGTTTTTATTAATTGTACTTCTTTTTGACTTAAATTCCTCGGTCCTTCCAGTCCGACTCGCGCTTGTCTACATTTTGTATAAACCCCTAAATAAAAATATAAAACATATCGCACCCCTAGATAAAAACTGTCGTAAGTCGAAAATCTCGAAATTACACATAACGTCATTTTCTGGCACCTAAACCTATTATCTATACACAATTAAAACAGTGGGAACGATACTTTCGCTAATGACCGTTAGATGGAGTAACAATTCAGTTTTCTTGATTTTATTCACTCCGTCTGTTGCGTGTAAAACCGTGCCATTGTCAGTTACACTGTGGCTATCGTACGAGAAGGTGCGTTTCTAAAGCGTAATAATTCGAGTTATAACGGTTTTAGCGAATTTGACTGTAAATAAAACAATATTATTTAGATTTGATACCGTTTTAGTGATTTAATCCGACAATTTTAAACGAGATAATTCGATTTACATCTCTTTTATTCGTGAAGGTATGTATATATTTATATTTTAATTTGTATTACTGCAGTTTTTATGACAATATTTTCAAATTTCTAATTACATCGCTTTTGATGGTGTATTTTATTTTGTCCTGCTAGACTCTATTCGAAGGAGATTGATGTTCATAAAACATATAATACATTCGGGGTGTATAGTAAGATCTAAGATTATATACGTCAAGTTAATGCAGTAAATAATTCTTGCTAAAAATATTTTTTTTGGAGTTAATACACTGTTGATGGTATAAAACTAATTGTTATTTCAGATGGCGAACCGTGGACGTTTGCTTGTGCAGATGGCGAATAAAACCGATAAAGAAAATTTGTCTATCAACAAAGACTATGATAATAATCAAATAAAACAAAATATTCCACTGAATGACTCGACTAATAATTCTATTACAATAGGAAGTTTATCCTCTACTCAATATAACATAGTTGATAGTATCTCGATGCAACCTGTTATCCCTGAACCCTCCTACCTGAAATCTATCCTCCTATCTACAACACAAAACAGCAAACTCCCTAATCCAGTTATCTCAAATGCAACATCAGCTGAAACTGTAATCAAATCAATCAATAATAACATCAGTGAAGATTTGAATTTCTCAACTACTTTCGATATTTCTAAAACGGGACATAAAGAAATTAATTATTTCATTTCACCTATTCGAAGTGACGAAAGTGACATCGACGATTCTGATGCAGATCCACATTTCCACGTATCACCAAAAAAAAAAAATTCAGCCAATAAATCCGCTTCTGCTACGTCTTCTTCGACTAGCAGCAGTAATTCCTCATCAGGCTCTAGTAGTTCATCCAGTTGCGACTCAGACAGCTCATCTGAATCTGCTGTTCCTAATCGAATGGATATTCAAAATGATGCAGTAAGAAATGAAAATCTAGAAGAAGAAGCAAAAAAAGGGAAAAAAATTACAAGAAAACCTGAAAAGTGGAAAATAAACATTACAAAGGAATTAAGAAATTCTGGCCAGGCCTATGTTTCAATGTCGAAATCAAAGAAAGAAGTTCTCGCGAAAAAAGTTCGCCCTCCTTGTGGAGGTAAATGTCGTCTTAAGTGTAGTATAAAAATAGATGAAAGAAATAGGCAACTTATTTTTGACAACTATTGGAAACTTGCAAATCTTCAGCGACAAGGGGAATTCATCATAAGACATACACACGAAATTAAACCTAAGTATAGGTACTCGAGTACTCAAAACCTACGAGCTCTCAATACAGCGTTTTACTTTGTTTTGGATGGTTCACGTATTCGAGTCTGCAAAAATTTTTTTAAGAGCACACTAGATCTCAACGACAGACCAATAAAAACAGCACTGTCAAAAAAATCTTATTCTGGATTTATTGCTGGAGAATTAAGAGGGAAACATGGGAATCACCCAACAATTAGCTCTGAAGTTAAAGAGAGCGTTAGAAATTTTATAAATAGTATTCCAAGAGTGGAATCACACTACCTAAGAGCACAAACTACTCGTGAATATATCCACAGTGACAAATGTCTAGCTGACTTATTTAGGGATTATAAGGAAATTCGTGAAAGAAGTAACTTGCCTGTATGTTCGGAGACCACATTTAATCGAATCTTTAATACAGAATTTAACATTTCCTTTTATATCCCAAAAAAAGATCTATGCGACCTGTGTGAAGGCTATAGGAACGCAGATGAAGAAGGGAAGAGTAAACTT
>JAATLQ010021268.1:1585-17884 GCA_013421005.1 Heliconius erato x Heliconius himera | reverse complement strand
AATACCTTAAAAAAATGTATATGCTAATGTTTACGTAAGCATTGGGGGAGGGGGTAAGAAGATTGCTTATTTTTGATGAAATAGGGGAGGAGGGGGTCAATAATTGCAAAAAAACTGCTTACGTAATACTTGAACGGCCCCCTTGTATTAAGACACTCCGTTTCCCACTTTCTGTCGAATACTGGAGGCATTGCGTGTTGAGTGGCAGAACTCAACGCCGCGCTTAACCTCGACACCAGAGCGAAGAAATGGAAATATAAATTTAAGTAAATATTTCATCTCCTCGAGTGTGGATCGAACCCACAACCAGTCGGTTTCACAGTCACACCTCGTGCCGCTGCGCCACGGCTGGCCTCAATATATGTAATGATAATATATGATTAGTTATTGATTAGCTGTTGACTGTAAACGCGACGGTTGTGGGTTCCATTTCCACTAGTGGAAGTAAATTGTTTCTATTTTTTAATTTTCTCGGAATAAACAAAGTATTGAGTTCCGCAACTTAACACGCAATGTCTCGAAAATTGTGAGGTAAGTGGAGAACAGATTGTTTTAACACGAGGTTTCCTTTGCCTATTCTGCTGGATACAGTGTGAAGCTATAAAAAAGTATTAAACAAGAATGTGTACAGGAAAAATCTATTAACCCTATATAACCTCTGTACGCAGAATAAATGACAGATGCGCCTGCGCAGACGTATGTATCTGGAAAAGATGAGTAATGCATGACTAACTCAAACTTGTTACATTTCTTACAAATGTAAAAATTCTTAGTGGCTTTAAGTACGTTTCTTGTGGTTTTACCTCATTTTTACCAAGAACGAGTCGTCTCCCACAATTGTTAAATACCTGTGTAATCTATATATATAAAAGGACTTGTGCTGACTGACTGAGGTAAGACGCACGCAGAGCCGTAACCGCTGATGGTAGAAACGAGAAATTTGGGCAGATGTTTATTTTCATATTCTGGACATCCACTAAGAAGGGAATTTGAAAAATTTTAACTCTAAAGGGATGAAATAGGGGTTGAAAGTTTGTAAGGAAAAAAAAAAAATCTGTACCGATTTCTATAAAATTTGAAATTCAGACTCTTAAAAATATTTCATTTAACACGTGTTTCATGGTTTTTAAGAATTCACCCCCTAAGGGTTCAAATAAGGGGTTGAAGGTTTATATGGAAAAATCTTTAAATTTTTATAAAAATTTAAATTCAGACTGTTAAAAATATTTTATTGAACACGTGTTTCGTGGTTTTTTTAGAATTCACTCCTAATAAGCGGGCGAAGCCGCGCGCGCCCTCTAGTATAATATATAAAAGGTCAAATTTCTATAGAAAATAAAAAATAAATAAATCTCATTTTGATAAAAAATTACTACAATATTCCAAATCATAGTAGATTTCCAACACATTTTTTTCTTTTCTATATAATCTTGAATTAGTATAATAATTAACACTCGATTCAGGATTGTATTGTATGAATTAAATATTTTTTTTCCTCGATGGGTATCGAACCCACATCCTGTCGCATTTACAGCTACCCTACACACTTGTGACCCCGCGCCACGTCTGTCTCTATAATGAATAGTTAACTATGAAAATTGTGTTTTCATATTAAAGAATTCTAAATTATTCGACACAGCTTCATGCTGTATCCCGCACACAGCAGGGTAGGCAGAGGGAACCTAGTGTAAGACACTCCGTTCCCCACTTTCTGCCGAATTCTGGAGGCATTGCGTGTTAAGTGGCAGAACTCAACGCCGCGCCCCGACACCAGAGCGAAGAAATGGAAATATAAATTTAAGTAAATATTTCATCTCCTCGAGTGGGGGTCGAACCCACAACCAGCCGGTTTCACAGTCACACTTCGCGCCGCTGCGCCACGACTAGCCTCAAATTCGACACAAATAATAACATTAGCAAAATTAGATAGGTACATATTTTAAATATTTGTCATTTACGCGAACACGATTTGAAGTGTATAATGAAACATGTTATTATTGGAATGCTAACAATAAAATCAGCATAGTGTACCTACATAATAATTTAATTTAGAAAACATGTTTATGATTATTAAATTAAATTTGGTAATATATGTATGGCAATTTATATACTAAATGATTTTAATAATAGCGTTATTATTTACTTTCTATATGAAGGCTTTAATTGAAGACTGTAACTGCATCTCAAGATCGATTTTAGAGTTGAGAGCAGTTTAGAAATACGCATTCAAATTCTTCATTTTCTGCCTGTTTTAGACCGCCTCTATGCGTATACCCCCATATATATATTTTTAATTTTTAGCTTAATGCTGTATAGGCAACCTAATGCTAAGCCACTCCGTTGTAGTTAGAGACTTTGCGTGTTGAGTGGCGGAACTCAACGCAGTAATTTATCTGTTATAGTGGCCCTCAACTATGAAGGCAGATCCTACAACTGCAGTAGCAGTTGGATACTGTCTGAATGTATGCACAATGGTTGTGGGTTCAATTCCCATTTCAATATTCTGTTTTAGACAATAAAACTGGAAGGTGACCATTGATTCTGAGCTTGTTTTTAGTTATTTAAATTAATAATTTATTTTAAGCAAGTTTACTGCTCGTTTTTGTTTCTCCATCTGCTTTACACATATGTTACAAAGGGAAAAGTAGATATAAAATAATATAATAAACTTCTCAAGGCAAAGTTTCAGTGGAACAACATTTATAGTTTTTAAGTTTCAGTTATTTTAACTGTTTCTAGAACAGAACATGTGTGAAGTGTTTTCAAACGTAACCGGAAAGTTTGTAATTTAACTTTTATAAAATTTTATGCGGTATCATATCTATGAAAATTCATATATTTTATACTAGCTTATACCTGCAGCTTTGCCTCCGTGGTCAGATGGAAATGACTAAGAACTATATAATACACAGTGTATAGTACCCGAAACAACTCTGGCTGAGGGTACGTTGTGCATTGAAACAAAGAATGTGATGAAATATGACCTAAAGTCTTCTTTGGTAAATGGTTTGGTTTGGTTTTTTTATATATATTTTTTATTTAAGCCAGTAATTTCTGAAATAAGCGTATTTAACCAAGCTGTTAAGAGATTATTCAGCTGTCACTCTTCAGGTTTATATATATTTTTTTAAATATTTGTAGATACCATAAACAATTTTGGTTGATCCAAATAAATTCGCTAGATTCGTAGTTAGAGCGATGTGAAACTGAGTCATTATTGTATTTTTTAGGGTTCCGTTTCTCAGAAGCAAAATACGGAGCCCTCATAAGATCAATCAGTCGCCCCTCTGTCCGTCTGTCAAGACGTTTTTTGTCGAAATCGGGTTTTCAATGTAAAATATTCAGATTTACGGTCCCTTAGAGTGCAGAGCAAATCAAGCTTCTTAGTCAAGGCAAATAAAATATACGAGCATTTATGCATCGATTTTACTTTATATTACATGAAACTCGCCGTGTAATCAAAATCTACAAGTCCCTGGACCTACAGTTAATATGGCACGAAGTGTAAATACAAATAAAATAAAAAATCTAAAAGTGAAAAAAAATAACGTCGACGTTTAAAACAAGCGCCTAAAGTAAAAATTATAAAAAAATTTGATACACCATAATATTGAAAAAAATATTATATTTTATTTAGATCAAATTACGCTATTTATAATAAATATTATATGTTTTCATGAAACTAATGTATAATTTGCTTATTGTAGATAGCAATACATTATTTTAAAGTAGGTTCGTTTGGTAATGGCGGCGGTCACGAAACTACAATAGGTACTGCACTACACATGCACTCTTATTAATGTTTTTAGATTTGACCTAAATTATGAAATTTACTGAATGTATTCAGTAAATTGCTTTGGATTACCGTTTTACTAGAATTTTCTTTAAATAAATAAATTTATACATCACTGCAGCTTAATAGGCGGATATAGGACGTACTGTCAAAGCATTGGACCTCATTTTCTGGTGAATTTTCCAGATATCGCTTTGGAGTGGCCAAATTAAACGCCGCGTCTTGTCCAGTAGGTAAAATGAAAACATTTAAAATATAATCTCAATAAAATTAGTTTAAAAATAAGTACCATTGAGGGCACAAAGTGTGAGTGTAAATCGACTGGTGGTGGATCCGATCCCCACTCGAGGAGATGAAGTATTCACTTAAATTTATATTTCCATTTTGAGGCAAAGCGCGGCGTTGAGTTCTGCCACTCAACACGCAATGCCTCCAGAATTCGGCAGAAAATGGGGAATAGAGTGTCTTAACACTAGATTCCCTCTGCCTACCGTGCTGTGTGCGGGATACAGCGTCAAGCTGATTTGATTTATTTATTTATAAACAAGTAATCTAGTTTGAATTGAAACTACAACCATCGCATAAACAGTCTGATGCTGTCCCATTGCACCACGATAGCCTCGACCATAAAACCTACTCATGTCCAACCATAACGAAAATATTAAAAGTCTCATATAAACCTTTATAAAGCGCTGCAATATCATATTGCTTGCATTCTTCAAAATTTGTTCCGGAAAAGGTTGAAAAGAATTTTCTATTAAGAAAAGTAAGGTTAGGAACTGAAGACGTCAATGCACTTAGTTTCATAATAATAAAAAAATACCGTTGAGGCCGTCGTAGCGTAGGCGCACAAGCGTGTGACGCCCTAGTCGTTAGTTCGATTCCCACAAGAGTTTAATAATAGTAGCTAAATTTAAATCAATTTCTTTCTTCTGAATTGTTAATATTTATGTAATTATGAGAAAAAAATAGTGACGAATGTAGCTGACAATATCCATTGTCTTACTAGTCAGTTCTATCTATGATATGCTTAAATAGATAGATATTTTTAAAAATTCACGATGCATCACGCATAGAGCAATTATAGCAGCGGAACACAGAGAAATAAGATACACTATTAGCACTTATGTATGTCTGTTTCTTTGTTCTCTTGTAACCAGTAAACTGATTTTCATAAATATTACTACGTTGCATTTGTCTTGATGGGGCTTTTTAGTTTTTTTGTGTCTAATCTACTATATGCACCATATAGTAGTAAGCTATTTAATTTTATTGAATTTACTAGAATAACCGTATCTTTATATATAATAAATTTTAACGATGGTTATGGGGATCGACATGTGAAGTTGTTATTATAAATGTCGTTGTCGATTGCCCTAATAATAGTTTGACACGCGAGCTGTCACTGGCCCCAACAAGTATCGCATCCAAAATATCCTACAACCCACGTATATATATTTAAAATAGAATAAAAATAGAACCAAGTGTTAAAACACTCTTCCTGGCCTATTTTATTTATTGAGTAGCGAAACTCAATCGCACTTTTACCATACTAAAAAAAACTAACCAATTTAAAAAATATATTTCCGATATAAGTAAGAATCGAATTACCACCCTTCAGAACCAGACACTGTCACGTCGCATAAAGGTAAAAAAAAGAATATTAAAATAAGCCAAAAACGCTAAGGAATCCTATAATTAAGAAGCCTATGCATTGTTCACCCCCGTCACGTAGAAAAGCCCGGCAAGATAAAGTGACTCCAACCGTGAATATGAAATGAACGCATATTTTGCGCCGCGGCCCTACAATTTAGGGAGCCCGGAAAGTTTTTGCCAAAATTATTTTTGTATTATAATAAGTAAATTGCTTCGATGTAAGCATCGCTATCCTTTTACTTTTAAAGATTTTTTTATATTACAATTTTTATTTTACAATATAATATATATTTTAATTAATTTTCATAAGATTAAGCTGTATTCATATAAGTGGTAGGATAGGCAGAGGAAGTCCAATGTTAACGCCAATTTTCAAGACATATTGAGTAGCGGAATGCAACGCAGCGCTTTGTCTTGATACCAGGGCGGGGAAGTGGAAATAATTCATTTCCCGGAATTGGAATCGATTCCACAACCATCGCGCTTATAGTCAGGCTCTACATAACTTATTCAATCGTATGACCGTCAAAATTTCAAAAGTGAAAGTAACAACCGCAAGGTGTTTAGAAATTGAATAAACTTTTTAGCTATTCTCGAGTAGTACAATATTGCGTATAATTTTGAAGAATTCACTTTTTTGTTTTCACCTACAAAATACAATGAACATGTTGTGAATCATACAAATGAGGAATGGACAAGGAAGGAACAAGAACTTTTCTTAGAACAAGAATGTTAATAATGGATAAGAATACACATTTTAATGCTGAAGCTTCTTTACTATAAAACAATGAAAAAATTTATTGATTTTTTTGTTTGTTGTATAGATTTTACTTATTTTAATATTTTTTTATTTGTTAGCAGGTTTAATTTAAAAATAACGCTGTAGTTTTTAGAATAAGATGTCTTGAGACCGCCGTCGTGGCGCAGGGGCGCAAGTGAGTGATTGTAAACCCGACGGTTATGGGTTCAACTTCCACTTACTTTCAATGAGGAATTTCCCAGTTTCCCATTTTCCGCCCAATTTTCGAGCCAATGTGTGTTTAGTTGCGTAGCTTCACGCTGTCCTTTTATTAACTAGAGAGGATTTTCTCTCTCTAATATATATAATAATATGGTAAAATAAATCAGCTTCACGCTGTATCCCGCACACAGCAGGGTAGGCAGAGGGAACCTAGTGTAAGACACTCCGTTCCCCACTTTCTGCTGAATTCTGGAGGCATTGTGTGTTAAGTGACAGAATTCAACGCCGCGCTTTTCCTCGACACCAGAGCGAAGAAATGGAAATATAAATTTAAGTAAATATTTCATCTCCTCGAGTGGGGATTGAACTCACAACCAGTCGGTTTTACAATCACACTTTGTGCCGCTGCGCCACGACCGGCCTCAAAGATAGTAGATGGTAAACATAATATATATGAGATAATATAGTTACTTAGGTAACTGACTGAGACCTTAAGTCGGTATAATAATTTTTTTATAATGTCGTTTTACCACGTCATTTAATCCTACACGCACTTCTAGGAAAAAATCAAAATAATTTTATTTTAAATTGAAAATTCTATGCTCGAATTTTCAATTAAAACTTTACATTCAAATTTTTATTGAAAGTTCAGCGAGCATTATCAATTTACATCATATTTATTTTTGTAACAAAACAATAAATAAAAGAGACAACACAAAAAGATTCAAATAGGTAAAGTGTTACATTAATTAAAAGGTTTTTTTTTAATAATAATATCTCTAGAACAATACATTACATTGTGTGACACTATTACGGCACACGGCATAGTATACGATAGTACCTATAGTATACTATAGAAGTTATGTCACAGCATTCATGCCGCGTTAGCGACGGAACAAAGAAAGTGCGAGCACGTTACACACGTGCGTTGCACGAGACTTTACATACGGTTATAAAGAATTAATAGCCAATATAATAATAATAATAATATTTTTTTTTTCAGTTGTTGTTTAAACTAAAGAAAACTAAACTGACTGAAAAAACTAGACTGCTATATTTTTAGTGTTGAGAATGGAGTGTCCATTTGGCGGAAAGTGGGGAGTTATCCAGTCATTTGTCGAGATCTTGCCTATTGAGTAGCGGAACTCAACGCCGCACTTTGTTTACTAAAGCGGTGAAACGAAAATAATTTAAAGGAGGTCCGAAACCACAACCTTCTTGTTTGTAGACAAACGCTGTCTCACTGCGCCACGACGGTCTTAAATATAAATATTCCATTGTATAAAACTTGATCCCGCTACGTTTTTTGGAGTAAAAAATATCGTTTTATTATTTATGTTGCGCTACCTAGGCGTATTGTATGTATATCAGGGAACTACGCAATCCACATTGACGTAATTCGAGTTTTTAATGAGAAAATTGCTAGACTTCATACTATAATATTATTCTAAACCAATGTCTAGTGTTGAAGCTTGTCATGGCGCAGGGGCACAAGCGTGTGACTATAGGACAGGGCAGGTTGTGGGTTCGATACCCATTTGAGAAAATTAAATATTTAATATTCATTACATTACATTTCTTCGCTCTGGGGTCGAGGTAATAGAACGACGAAAGTGGAGAGCCGAGTGTCTTAACACTAGGCTCCCTCTGCCCTGTTACATGAATAAAAAGTTGTCAATGAATAAAAATATATTAAGGTACATTAGTATTCATACTATTCCGGCCTGCAAGACAATCTGCGGCGTTAAGGTCTTCCACCTATCATATGTTTATTATATAAAGGAAATAAATAAAAATGTAGAGAATCATCATAAAAAACCATAGATGAATCAATAATTCTTTAGAATCTTCGCAAAACGATTAGCCGTGTGTAGTAAACCCGCGTAACCGGTTTGGTTACGCAAGCCCCGCAAAATCGCAGACCGGTTGCAAGTGGAACGTGCTCTACAGTTCTATACTAGGACGATGCATCTAATTGATTTAATATGAAATACTCATTTAGAAAACGTATAAAAACGTTCTGCTTAGTAAACGTATTTCTTAGTGGTCAGGTCAGTAGTTGTGGGTTCGATTCCCACTCGAGGTATGAAATATTTATATTTAAATTTTATATTTTCAGTTCTTCGCTTTGGTGTCGAGTCAAAGCGCGGCGTTGAGTTTCCCTACTCAACACGCAATGTATTCAGAATTCGGCGAATTTTGGGCAATGGAGTGTAAGACACTTGGTTCCTCCTGTCTATCTTGCTGTGTGCAGATATAGCGTGAAGCTGATTTGATTTGATTTTTAGGTATATTTGAAGTTGAAGTTGAAAGAAATTATAATTAAGGTCGTCAGCGGTACAGATACATTTTGGTTTTGAGTTCGATTG
This sequence comes from Heliconius erato x Heliconius himera, assembly GCA_013421005.1. Lineage (NCBI taxonomy): Eukaryota > Metazoa > Arthropoda > Insecta > Lepidoptera > Nymphalidae > Heliconius > Heliconius erato x Heliconius himera. The sequence continues at coordinate 9,105 of JAATLQ010021268.1, read as the reverse complement.
CACTCGGGTACCAAACTCAACATGCAATCTGGATCGGATGACGGAGTGACTTAACACTACACTTAACAAATTTAGCAGACATCCGCAACAAAATATAACTTTTTCTTTATCGAGTAATAAAGTGGTTCCTTAAATAAATTTCTCTACAAACTATTTTGAAGGAAATTAGAATCATTTTGAAACGATCCATCCAGTATTATCGCTTAGCGCTTCACAAAGGGAACAGCAAATTTCGCAATCGAACAAGCGTTTAGCGACAAAGTGGTAAGTGCATTCAGGCAGTTCCAGTCACGAAACTACGAGAAATTATACGTACCTATACGTATATAAATGGATCTAGCCTTAGATCAATTAATGGGAAAAGCTACATTTTATTTGTAATTATTAAAAGTAGAAATAAGGTGTCGGTGTTGCGTCTCATCAATACGTATATTTTTGTAGCTATATCCGCTGTGTCCCATGAATGGCAGGGTAGACAGGCGGAACCTAGGAACCTCTGACACTCCTTTCCAATTAAGTCACTTGGATTCGCCACTCTTTCGCCTCGTTTCCAGAGCGTTAAAACGACATTTCCTCGAGTGGGAATTTGAATCCACAACCGCCGTATTTACAACCTGACGGCTTACTTACCAGCTGCTTAAAAATATGAATGATGTACACAAAACATCATCGTATACCTGGAAAATAAATATATGGCATTTATTATTTATATTTATTTACCAGAAAAATTATAACCTAAAAAATCCTTTTCTCATATATAGCATATATAAAAACAAAGTAGATTTTTTTAAGACATAAAAATGTTATTAATGGCAGTACAAAGTCTGCTATATCTTAATATAGCTATGTGAACAACAATCACCATCTGATAAGATGGCGATTGTTGTTCAGTAGAGAATGTAGAGTTACATAGATATGAGTCCTGGATATTAGTCCTCCCATTTCTCCTCCCGCCGAACTATGGAGACATTATATATTGAGTGGCGGAACTCAAAGCCGCGCTTTGTCTCGACACCAAAGCGAAGAAATGAAAATATTAAATATTTCATTCCATCAAGTAGAAATCGAACATGTCGCGTTCACAGTCACACGCTCGTGTCCCTCCGCCACGGCTGGCCTCAAATTGTTAAAATGGACCGAGTAAATATACACTACCTCTTTTTTATATTACATATATCATTGTTGAGACACTTCTGCGACATTCAAACTATCATAATAAGCTTAGGATTTTTAGATCTCGAATAACGAATGCAGCATTGGAGGGTTGATAGAGGGAACATAGTATTAAGGCACTCCGTTTCTCACTTCCACCTAATTTTTGAGATACTGTGTATAGTGTCGTGAAATTCAACACCGCGCTGTATCTTTTTACCAGTACTTCCTTCCTCCTTCCTTCCTTTCTACGGTCCTTCTTGAATAATTTATTAAGTATAATGAATTTTCCAACAAAATCAACTTATCAACAACACCTCGTTATCATCCGAAGAATCGATATTGCATTCTGTTTGGGAACGCGGACGACATTCTAGCCACCATTCCAGGCGATCATGACTAAGCTTCTCAATTAATTTAAATTGTACTCTAGTTTTATACAACTACAGTATAAGATAAGAATAATATTACAGTACAGTAGTACAGAATAAGTGGGTTCGATCCCCACTCGAGGAAGTGAAATATTTATTTATATTTTCATTACTTTGCCGTGTCGAGGCAAAGCGCGGCGTTGAGTTCCACCACTCAACACGACAAGAACTCAAAGTTCAAAAAGGCAACGGAGTGTCTTAACACTAGATTCCCTCTGCCTACTAGAACCCTACTGTGAGCGTGAAGATTTTTTAATACAGTATAAGAGTACTCTCTTCTCTCTTAAGGATTAATGTACGTATTTGTATCCGACTGCGTTGAAGTCAAAAAGAGGGTTACGTTTTTAGCGAATTTGTCTCTATGAAATAATTGTTAATTGTATTGAACAAGAATTTACTGGTAATTCTAGTAAACTGGCTGGAATGGATTTGTTTTTTTTGTTTTAGTTTTATACCGTCGGGTATTTTGTTGTTTTGTAATATTTATTATAACTTTATCTATATCGATGTACTTAGATAAAATTAAAATGCATTATTTTGTGCTAAGTAAGGCTTAGTGCGGCTTTGTTTTGATATACTTTGTGGTTTTTGTTGACAGTACGACCGGGCGACTGTAAATGCAATGGTTGTGGGTTCGATTCCCACGTGAGCAAATTATTTTTTTAATATTTTCATTTCTTCACTTTGCTATAGATGCAAAGTTCCGCCAATCGACACGCAAAGCCTCAAGAATCTATCAAGAACTGGTCTCAATACATTGAGACCAGTCGTAATTTCCAAATCTACATACATATTATAATAGCAAATGCCATAAAATCGTTTCATAATAATAAATCATTCATAATTCATAGATATAGAATCAAAATCATGACATAAATAGAAGTATATCCTGAGAATCGAACCTGCTATCATTAATCAATTTGTGGTACTTTCACAAAAACTAAGCATGCAACTTCAATAAGCCTAATCATGGTGAAGCAATATCCGGTCTATTACAGCAGCGTACTGCTAAACTTGCTTATGCCAGTATAATATGACTTAAATTGAATCCCATCAAAACTATAAATCTGAAATGAGAGCCAAGTTAAATGTTAAGCAAAACGTCGTTCTCTACTTCGCTGACAAAAGAATTGGAGAGCTGTATGGGTGCCGTTCTGTGTTCAAATTATAATAAAATTCTAGCTCTAAATTTCATTATTAATTTTAAATAGCACACACCGCACACAGCAGGGTAGGCAGAGGGAACCTAGTATTAAAACACTCCGTACCCCACTTTCTGCCGAATTCTGGAGGCATTGCGTGTTGGCAGAACTCAACGCCGCGCTTTGCCGCGAAGAAATGAAAATATAAATTTAAGGAAATATTTCATCTCCTCGAGTAGGGATCGACCCACAACCAGTCGGTTTTAAAGTCACACTTCGTGCCGCTGCGCCACGACTGGCCTCAATAAATTTAAAGATAAAATTTAAAAATATTATTTTTAATAATAAAAGTAATATTTTTTAGGTTTAATATTAAATATCTTTGAATAACTACATCAGTATTATTATCTAAATTTAATCACAAATATTGCTATGTGATTTAGCTGAGGGACTAAAATTATATACGTAAACGTCCTTCCACTAGATACGGGTATGTCATCGCCTACGTCACCAACCAATTTCATTTCATTCCCCCTGGGAGCATTCGCACTAACCCGCGTTGTATTGAGACACAACTTAGATGTGAGTAGCGGCTGTGTTATTGTAATCTTTGTTTAACTTCAAGCTGGGTGCCGAATGTAGCTGGGTAGGCAAAGGGAACCTGGTGTTAGGAACCTACGTTACCCATGCATTGCCCAATTTTCGTAATAATCTATGTTTAAAGGTGTAGTAACTCCTAATTCTATGATTACGATTACCACTTAAGAAAAGCCCTGAGTGGTAATTGAACTCACAACCGTCATATTAGCACCGTCCGTCCCGCTCCCACATGATGTGCCGCTGCACCACGACGGCGTTAAATTATTATTGTTACTATTGTAAACTTTCTATAAACCTACAGATAAAAGTATTAAGCAACTGATTTTATGCATAAATCAACGCACGGTTCATATTGCTAAACCTAGAATTTTGATTTTTTTAGATTGGTTCTCTACTTCTTCCAAGGGCGTATGTGACTAATAAATTAATATTGAAAGACCCACCCCTAAAATAAGATAGAGGTTACAACTTATTTATGAAGAACGAATGGCTTAGCTGGCCATTTTGCACTTCGGCGGTTTCCAAGAAGCGTGGGTACAAACTCCTTTACTTTACAAACTTTACTATTTAATTTGATACGTTTACTAAAAACCATTTTTATAATTTAAGTTAAAATGCTTAGTACCACTTACATAACTGACAGGCTCACTTTATGATAAATCTTCACTCATCGAAATACGAACTTTGATGTATTAAATAAAACATATTTCAAGATAAGTATGTATGTATGTACTTTTTAGAAAACATAAAAATTTGAACGAAGAGAAAGGCAGGAGGTGCGGTCTCAAAACCCGCGCCTACATTTTGAAATTGTAAAACATACAATTATTTTATATGTTTTACACTTTCAAAATGTAGAAAATATTTCAAGTTCTATAAATAAAAAAAAATCACTTAAAATAAAATGAGAAAGAAATTTAAGTTTTCAATAAAACTGTTAAGTTATCTTTCCTAATACTTCTTGTAACAAATTATTTGTACTTACTTAATGTAATTTCTATACATAATTATATACGTAAATTAATAGTAATTCTTAATAGTACATTAATCAATGTCCATCGTGGCGCAATGGGGCAGCAATTGACAGAATGACGCAATGGTTGTGGGTTCCACCTCCACTCAGGAAATTAATTATTTTCATTTCTAGCTCGGCTCACAAAACACAGCGTTGACTTCCGCTACTCACCGTTACGAATTCAGACAGAAAGTGTAGAATGGATGGTCTTGATACTAGTCAGTGTGCCTATGCTGCTATATGAAAGCGTCAAAGTAAAAATAAAACTTTAGTTTTGTCTTCAGTTTAGCTATTGACCACGGCGAATGAATTGCTTAACTTTATTTAGGTAAATTTTAGATACACGTTGATTACTTGTAAAAACAATTTTTCTTATAGTATTATTATTATGTGCATCCTGTAGACAACTCTCTCTCTTTCTCCGTTGGCCATGGTTCCGGTTTCGGCTAAAAAGTGGCTGAACCTTCAGCCATGCCGAAACTAAGTAATTTTGCTAATTATTGTCGTCCACAACTAATAAAGGCCATTATTCATTCATTCATTTATTCATTCCATATTATAAAAATATAATTATTTATAACAAATGTATCTAAATCTTGCGTAGAGAGGCTTTTGTAGTTTAATATCTGCGTCTCACAAATAGTTAAAATTAATTTGTTTTTAGTAACATTTTTTTTTATAGTCTTCATGGTTTGAAGATGATAGTAATATGAGTTTGGTTAATTCTTACTCAAACTAATCTACTTTGCACAGTCTTTGAAGTCCTCGGTGGTAGAGACCATTCGCTCTCATAATATGAATCCTGCATCACGAAATCCAACCGCTTTCTTGGGCGTTAGGGGATTCTCACTTCAAGGACTAATATAGAAAGGTATTTGCCCTCTGCGTTACCCTCTGGCCTAAGAACTATGTTGGAGACCATAGTTCTTAGGCCGGAGGGTAGCGTATCTTAGGCGACGCTCTTGGAGCTTATCTGCTGCGTCACGGAATCCAAGACTTCCTCGAATGAATGTGTTAGATATGCGGTCAGACCACGTTAAGCCGCACATCAACCTCAGTATCTTCTTTTCAGTATCGTTAAGCTCCTGAGTGTGCCAAGATAGTGCTGTGCAAGAAGTGCTTGAGCTTGGGCGGTATTCTGCTGACGAAGCCTAATGTTAAGACACTCCGCTTACCTTCTCGTTTCGACACCAGAGAAAGAAATAAAAGTATAAAATATTTTATTTCTTCGATTTGAAGTTAAACCTGTAGTATTTACAGTCACACACTTGTACCTCTCCACTACGGCTCGCATATATTGGCTGATTAAGTGTTAATTAGCTAATTATTGGAATTCTACCATTTCTGCTGACTGACCGCTGACCATTCAACTTTAAAGTGCGACGTTTATGCGTCGCTGGTTAATATAGAGCATCTTTTATGTACGTACATATATATAAATTAAATTCAATTTAAATCATCAATTAAATAAACCAAGTATATATAATTGTATAGATATTTAAATGTGTGTCACTAAAGTGTAAGTAAAAAAAAAAATATCACATCACAAATTCGTCATTTGCAGTGTATAAAAAAATAAGAAATTGTAAATAGTATTATGTAAACTATGTATATTTTTATATATTATGAAGTTTTTATTCGAAATATATTTTTTATATATATATATAGCAACTTTAATAAACCAAACCGAGAAAGAAATTAACATAACAAACCACAATATCAAACATTCAATTCCTTAGTCACACTCATTTCAAAACAACTTCAATGTTTAATCTCCTTTGAACCACTTCGATTGTAATCTAAACCCCAGTACTGGTGCTAGCGATTTAATAAATCTAATCCGGTTCAATCCGGTTCAATCTGGAACCAACCGGTTTTAACTAGTTCGCATCTACACAGCACACTCGACATTTCACTAAACTAGATAGAACCAAACTAGAATACCGGTCTATTACTTCGGATATGTTAAGTTTATTTGGCATTGAATCTGCATTCAATTGGCGTATAGACGGCGCGGCATCCCACTTGGGTATTGGAGTGCTTTAGAAATTGCCATATTGCTTAGCGAGTCGTATCATTATTGTAGGTATTCGTTTGATGGATATTGGGTATGTGATGGTGTAACACGCTTAATTTTGCTAAAATGTCGTGGTCAGAAATCCTTTGGTGCTGTTGCAGCGTATTTTGCAATGAGACTGTGGTGGTACAGTGGGACACCACGACAGGGCTGTGAGTTCAATTCACATTCATGAAAATTAATGAATGGCATTTCCTCGCTCTCGCAACAAGATAAAGCTCGATATTGAGTTTCGCCACACAGCACACATTTTATGAAGAATTATGTGGATAGTGGAGAATACTGTGGAGTATCCTGCTATGCGATAAAAGAACGTGACAACACTAAAACATAGAGTCCTAGTGGAGGAGCACTCCAAAACGGTTTTCTAAAATTTAAATGAGAATGGAAAAAAACAGGGTGTTAAGTGCTATTCACTCACCAAGGAAAGAAAAATATTCAGAAGTATTGAAAAAATTTGACAGGACGAGAAACGGCATTGTAACAACACCTCTTGGAAATCAACCAAACTGTATAAAAGATTGGACAGATTTTACGGTTTATAGTCCGCAAAAACAATTTAAAAAACGTGTGATGTTTATAACTTATATATACTTTACGTTAATAATAATAATAAAATTCTTTATTTCACACCAAAATAAAATACAATACAAGAGCTTATAAAATAAAATGTGAAAAGGCGGCCTTATCACTAAAAGTGATCTCTTCCAGGCAACCGAATTGTAGGAATAGATCGAGAGGAGCGGGCGTAGTGCGGTGGAAAAATTATTATGACGATACACGAAAAAAAAAATATATAATTATACACATATATATACAAATATAAATATATATACTAAATATAGAATATAAACACATGAAAAAAAATAAATAAATAAATAATAATAAATAAATAATAAAAATACATATCTATTTATAGGTCCATACATAAATAAAATAAAAAATATACATATATAATAAATACTTGCAAGTAGATAACATCGACACATTACAATTGAAGATAATAGTTTTTTACTTTATATTTAAATGCTTTAAGGGACTTAGACTGCCTTATCGAACGTGGCAGGGCATTCCATAGTTTCGTCGCTTGGACAGTGAACGAT
>JAATLQ010021265.1:0-27907 GCA_013421005.1 Heliconius erato x Heliconius himera | reverse complement strand
AACGAACCAACCAAAAAATCTTTGTATTTACTTGATATTTCTTTCAAGATCGTTCTTTATCTCTGTGTTGAATTAATTACGACTTAAACTTAACTGTTATGATTTATGAAGGTAATCTCCACTAACAATTCAATTTTGTTTACTTTATTGTATAAAATATTATATAATAGTGCTTCAAAAATATATATTTTTATCAACAGTCATATAACCCAGACGTTTCGAATGTCATTCTTTAGCCAAGAATCTTACCAGCGCGATTGCTATATAATATTGACAGGCAAGCTAATGCCTTGAGTTCATTCAAATGACGATAACTTTTTTTTTAATGAACCAATTTTGATGAACTAAACTTTAGTAGTTAAGTTGAGTTAAAACAAAGCAATTGGTGAATTTTCAAGTAAATCGGTTCAGTACTTTCAGAGAAAAATGTGGACAAAAATATCGACAGACAGACAGACAGACAAGCGGAAAGACAGGCGGAAAAGGAAAACAAATTAAGTAAAATCATTCTCCCGAGTTAGCTCGAACCTACAACTGTAGCGTTACCATCAGGCGCTGTACTACTGCGTCTTTGCGTGTTAAATAGCGGAACTCAACGAATAGACTAAGAAAATGAAAATATTAAATATTTTCACAATATTTCCTCGAATGGGAATCAAACCCACAACCTTTTGCGTTAACAGTCACACTTTCTAGCCTCTTTCTATGGATATTAACTTTAACTTTTAAAATACTGTTCTGCAATAATGCGGTCTTACACAGCCCTTTGCGGTTTCAAATCACCTCCAGAATAAATTATCAAATTAAAATTTCTCAAGTTTTATTGTCCAAGTTTCAAATTTTAACATCGCCGTTCGTTGATTTGATGACGTCATTAAAATTCATTAAACAAACAAACTTTACACCCATTTTATATAATGATTAATAAGTGAAGTATTTTATAAAATTAGTAAAATAAATGTGACTGTGACGGTGGGTGGGTAAGTGGTAATAACGTTTCATGGCATTCTATGATAATTGGTTCGTAATTTATGAACTATTGTAAGTGAAGATGCCCTAATGGGGAAAGAGAATCTAATGTTACAATAGGCTTCCAGGTTCTCTCTGCCTCCTAAACTCCAACTCCATGAGCGGGAAACAGTGTGAAGCTAATAAAAAATATTTGACTATGTAATTTTGTTTACTTTAAATATTTTGATACGATTATTCAATATTTATTCCATATCAGAAGAGCAGACTAGTGCTTCGGAAAACTTTAATTAATTAACAAAAATTCTGGCAATTCAAGTTGAGTTTTGAAACTTTCATATTAACAAAGAAAGTCTTAACAATGTTAATTAATATAGACTTTTTTAGTTAGAGAAAATCTCATCCTACGTATTTTATAATAATTACCTTCACTTAAATGTGAAGACAGTCGTGGAGCAGACGCACACGCATATGGTTGCAAAAGTGGCAGGTTGTGGGTTCGATTCCAACTCGGGGAAATGAAATATTCAATATTTTAATTTCTTCGCTCTGTTGTCAAAGCAAAGCGCGGCGTTGAGTTATGACACTCAACACGCAATGCCTCCAGAATTCAGCGGAAAGTGAGGAAGTTAAGTGTTTTAATAGGAACGAAGTTTAAAGGTACCTACTTCATTTTAATTTTTACTTCAAATTAATGCATTCATAGGGAAATTCCATAAAACTTTTTCTTTTTATTGTAATGTGTCTTTTTGTTGTTTAGATGTAACCTTAGTTTCTTATTATGTAGGTACGTATTAATGATTTATTAGAACAGCCTGTCCTTGACTCTGACAAAGTAAACCTTACTTTCAAAATGTACTACTTTTTTAAAAAACTTTATGTAACTTTTTTAAGCAATAACAATGATATAAGCATATAATATAATAGAATAGAATTTCGACGTAGCTGAGAACTAGTAGTTAGTTAAATAGCTAGGCTATATAAGCGCTATATAAGGCGCTTGAACGGTAGCGCAAGAGGTACTAAAAGATAAAAATTTTCATGTTTTTTTCCTAAATGTGGAATAACACTTTAAAAAAAAATTAAAAATACACCTACTATTATACAACACATAAAGTCGTAGTTACCGTCCGTGTAAATTAATATAAGCATAAAATGTAGAGTTACCGACAACTGGCAGTCACCGGCCTGTAACTTGCAGCTCCAAGTTTCCGTTCAAGTTTGAGTGAAGCAAAGCAAGCACAAGTTAGCTTTACTCGCTCATTTACACGTGTCGCTCGAGGTTGCTCATTATGAGCATGTTGTCGCGAAATCTTTAGTATTGATATAATTTGAACTATAATCTTAAGATGTTTTTTCAGCGGAGTATGTACTTAATGTTGAAACACTCCATTCGCCACTTTCCGCCGAATGTTTTAAGGCATGCATGTAGAGTGGCGAAACGTAGAAAGAAATATTCGTACTTTTTTTCTAATAATTTAAAAAACGTATGTATATTTTTTTAAGTAGCAGGAGCTCAATTCGCCACTAGGATACTAGTCTATAGCTAGTACTTATATGCATTAGATCGAATATTTATACAGTAATATAAGTTGACATCTCAAATAAAAAATATAAACGTACAGTTTTATGTCTACAACGTAAACTCGAACCTCGGTGTAGAATCCTCATCGGAACCGACTAATAAAATTTCAATTTCGTTGGATCAAGGAAGTAGATCGAATTTTACTAAAGCTAAAGAGCGACATTGAGTTCTGTCACTCAACATGCAATGGCCTCGAGAATTCGGCAGAAAGTGTGTAACGGAAGGTTTTAACATTCGATTCCCTCTACCTACCCTGCTATATTTCAAGTCTACAAACGATTCTAATAAAAAAACGTTAATATATATTTTATTTAGTTATATTACCTATCATCGCATTTTAGTGTTTTCAAAATAGTTGTGATCTAGTAATAAATATCATATTTTTTTTTACCGGACAATTTACCTTTTACTCTATATCTAGTAATCTTTCTACTTACTAATTGTATTCGGAAAATGTACCACATAACAATACAAAAGGGATAGACAGGGAGATGTGTCTATCAAAGAAATGAAGACGCGGCACGACTGGTATGGAAAGGATACCTGACAGACAGTTTTAGGCTTTAACTTTTTGTGACGTTAAGGTGGATTGTTCGATATCGACGGAAGAGGCAATTTTGAGAATCCCAATTTACCACCTCATTGAATAACAGCAAGTCGTCTTATAAACATGATGGGAGAAACTAAAACTAAAACTGTCAATCTAAGTTAGTTTGTCGAAGGTATATTTAGTTTTTATGGAATGATAATTAATATATTTACAGTTTTCTTAGAATTGCATTTTTCAAGAAATGTCGATGAATTGTGAAATAGGTTTTTTGAGCTTCGTGCTGTATTCCACTCACAGCTGGGTAAGTAGAAGGAACCTAGTGTTAAGATACTTCGTGCCACATTTTCCGCCGAATTCTGGAGTCATTGAGGTTGGTGGAACTCACTGTCGCGCTTTGCCTCGATACTAGAACGAAGAAACGAAAATATTAAATATTTTATTTCCATGTGATCGAACCTAGAGCCTGTCGCGTTCACATTCACAGGCTTTTGCCCCTGCGCCACGACTGGCCTCAATACAATATTGCATAGATACTATGACCGAGCCCATGATAACTTTAAAAGGTTCAGTGGTCTTTTCAATCAAAAACATTAGAAATAGATTGTAGCAAAATTTCAATGTTGCTCTTTTGTTAAAGCATCTAATTTGAAATAAATTTTCGTTTGAATAAGTATTAACATTATCAGTGTGACGCACGACTGGCTCCCCCAACTTAGAACTATTGCGCTGGATATTTTAAGAGGATAAGAGGGACTTTGTAAAATTAGTTTTAGATAAGTATATAGCAGAGGCTAATGCAAAAAAAATCGAATCATGTAATAACATCAAAATGTAAGAGAATTATAATATTTATTATTTTGATTGGCTTTACACTGTATCCCGTATATATCAGGGTAGATTGGGGAGATATAGTATCGAGTTACTCCGTAGCCCACTTGCCGCCCAATTCCCGAAACATTGGGTGTCGGTGACAAGTAACGGAAATCAACCCCGCGGTTTGTTTTTTTTTTACCAGATTAAGAAATAAAAAATATACATTCCCTGAGCTGGACCCGCTCCACTGGATCGAGTTATCAATGTAAAATTATAAATGGAACCTGAAAATATAGCGCTATTGCTATATTTATATTTCTTTTACAGTTTTATCATAATATTATTCACTGCGGATAGACGGGCCGTGTTTATTTATAAATAACTTATTTTAAAATTAAATAAATATATATTTTTTTATTTCAGTTAATTTAAAAACAAATTAAAATTAACTCTAAATATTATTATTCTACTCTAAATATTATTATATTAACATTCATAATTAGAATTTAACTCGCGATCAAACAACAACCTGTTGACTACAAACGGAATAAATGGACAACAAGCTAGTGAAATGAATTTCCGGTTCCGTTTGGTCGATCAAAGGCCGCGGTCTCTTTGTTCGGGACACAAAGATAACTTTCTATGATGTTAGTTTGTCGACGTCCATTGTCGTTGCACCCACCGGCCCACTGGTACTACCGTGGATGTACCTATGTATGGTTCACGATAAATATTATTAGGCTGAAGTTAGAGACAATGGTCGGAATAGTATTGATATCTTCTTAGAGTATTCAGCAAAATTAATTACAAGTTTCGTTCTATGATCTTTCTTATGTTATAAAGTGTACGTTCTGTATTTATTGAGGTAGTCGTGGCGCGGTAGCACGTGCGTGTGACAGTAGACGCGACGGTTGTGGTTTTACACGCGATACCTTATCTTGTCTTAACACTGAATTCCCTATGTCTGCCCTGCTACAGGCGGAATACAGTGTAAAGCTGATCAAAGTGTATTTAAATATAAAACACACTTCAACTGAACCATAAAAAATATTTACTATTAATAGAGTACGCATACGGCTCTCAAATATCTTTTGGCGTTACGCACCCATAGATTGCTTGTACAAAAGTTGACAGTAAGCTTTGGAAAGCTTTTACGTTTTCAGAATACTGCTGAAATCTACGACTACCATATTATTTTTATATGTTTTTTTATCAGCAGAAATATAACCAAAATCATTAACCTAACTGTTTTCAAATTTATTTACAGTATATACTAAGTTAGTGATAAGACACTCTGTTAATAACCTTCGTGAGAACACATTGCGTGTTGAGTGGCGGAACTCAACCCCGCGCTTTGTTTACGTAACTAAAGTAATATTATACCTACTTCTATTTAGAAAAAACTGATCGTCGTGTAACATTTATTAAAGTCAACTTTAGGTGATGCGATCTCCGAGGTTATTTTATGTTGATACCAGTTGACGCGTCCTATGTAAATTTTATGGTGGCCTATAAGTAAACTTTGGACGAGAAATATCGAGTCTCGTTTAGAGTATATATATATATATATCCGCGAACATTGAGTGTAGTTTTTTATATACTATGAATTACAATAATTCGTTTCATCGTCTTGTAATACAGTGAACTTTTTTTTTTTTTATGGAAAAGGACAAGGCAAACGAGCGTTCGGGTCACCTGATGGTAAGTAATTACCGCCGCCCACGGCCCCGTGCAACACCAGAGGAGCTACAGGTGCGTTGCCGGCCTTTAAGGTGGAGATAGACGCGCTTTTTTAAGGTACCCATGTCATATCGACCTGGAAACACTGCCGCGGGTAGGCCATTCCACAGTTCCGTGGTGCGTGGAAGGAAGTTCCTACGAAACCGCACAGTAGTAGATTGCCACGTATCCAGGTGGTGTGGATGATATTTCAGTTTATGGCGTACTGTGCGGTTAGAAAATTCAGCGGCAGGTAACAGGTCAAACAGTTCTTCAGAACACTCCCCAGGATAAATGCGATAGAGAACGCACAGCGAGGAGACGTCTCTACGCAAAGCCAAAGTATCAAGCCTTTCACATATTATTGGGTCTCCAATGATTCGAATGGCTCTACGTTGTATGCGATCAAATGGTTCAAGCTGATACTGGGGTGCACCAGCCCAGAGATGAGAACAGTACTCCATATGAGGCCGAACCTGGACCCTATATAGGGCCAAACGGTGTTTTGGCGTGAAGTACCGCCTCGCTCTGTTGATGACCCCCAGTTTCTTCGAGGCCAACTTGGCCTTGCTTTCCAAATGATCGCGATACTGGGTAGTCACTCGAAACATTAAGGCCCAATATACTGATACTGGGCGCGGCTGTAAGGGGAATGTTCTGAAAGACTGGTGATATGATAAATGGGACGTATTTAATCTTGTTAAACTATGTATGTCTTAGAAGCACATAATTATGTCACAGACCTTGGGAATACAATTGGTTTTTTTTTAATTGAGCTATTATCGTTGTCAACCTTATCTGTTTTCAAATTGTTCAGACAAAAACATGTGGGGCGTATTACACACACACGGAGTATGAGAGTTACAGAAACATATTTGATCTGATATTTGATTGATTTGATCCGTCTTTTGTACACATTCTACACTCTCATGTTAACTACATTTTAAAATCCGGTGAAATCAAGTCGAACTCGCGTACCGAAGATTCCGTACCAATTTCAGGATTGTATGTCACGCGATCTCGAGATAAATACTCTTGAAAGACGGACAGTCGGACAACAAAGTGATCCTATAAGGGTTCCATGTTTTCCTTTTGAGCTACGGAATCCTAAAAATATACAAATGGTAAAATTTTGCCATAATCCTTAATTAGTAAATTTTAATTGAATTTTTGTAGATATAATTCACTCAAAGCGAACTGAAAATTTGAATTTGCAATAATATTGAAGGATTGTTTCATATATTTCGAAATTCACTGCGTCTGCTCAGCAAAGATAACTGTTGCGAGAGCCGGCCGGGGGAGCCGGTGGGTGTTGGGGGTGCCAGAGGGTACCGGCGAGGCGGCGTCGGATCGGCCAATACTAATGAATCAAGTCAGCCCGCGTTTGACGCTACCAACTACTTCAACTTTTAATTGATCTCCCATTATTTCGTTTGTGGCTTTCACTGAATTATCTTTTCATTTAGAAATTTTTGATTGTTAATTTTATTTTATTTTGTTATATTCTTGTCTAAATATAAAGTGTACTAGATTTTGCTTAAAAGTATACTTCAAGTGATATTAAGGTGGCGTATGGCGTATATACTAGTGCTACTTTAATTTGACAAGACAAGAGACGTGGTTAAATGCGAGTCGGTCTCGCTCACCGAGGCTACCAATTTTGAAATTAGTACGGAAGATTTGGCAAATGCGCTCATCTTCTATTAAATGAACTATAAATATAAGTTTGTAATTACATATATTTTTCTGTGAGATTCATATAAATTTTCACATTTTGGATTTTTTTCCTCTATTTTTATTGTAAGTTCTCATACTGTGTTAAATTAAATAATTGTAGGTCTATAGGACGTACGCACAACAAAATGATCCTATAAGGGCTTCGTTTTAACCTTTTGAGGAACTCTAAAAATATAAAATTTATAATTTCAGTCAAAAATAATGAACTTTCTACTTTGATACATGTCACAACTACTCATTCAAGCCAATTACTTAAGTCTAATTTTAATTTATATTACATATCATGTATAATACAAATTAAAATTAATATTCCAAAAGCAGGAGTTACGTGAAGGCATTTCGTTTCTACTTGTAAATGAAAAGTTACCGGGGCACTCTGACAGCCATCTCCGCTTAACTTTCTTTAAAACGCTACGATATTTATCTATATCTATCTATTTATCAGTATATAGATATATTTTAAGATAATTTGTTAGTCAGCTCTAGCGTAATGCCTTGTATGTAGCTATTGTAACATTTTAAAATGATATAGTTCGGTAGTAGTAATTTTTTGCTTCACAAATAGTAACTTTAATTTCGTGATTAGTTAAATACAGGAAATAAAAATATTTCAATAATCTACATGAATTTAACTTAACTGATCAGAGCTGAACGTTTAAATAAATATACAATAAATAGTTTAAGGAATACAAACATTTAGCCTAATAACGTATATTTTGCCACCTTTTCACATTTGTTACATAAATAAAAAAAAAACAATGTACACTTTTTGTAGCTTCATGCTGTATCCCGTACAGCAGGATACACATGGGTAACATGGGAACCTGGTATTAAGACACTCCGTTTTCATTAATACACTTCTGTTCCCCGTTCTCCGCCGAATTCCTGCAGAATTGCGTGAGTGGCGGAACTCAATGCTGCACTTTGCCTTGCTATCAAAGCGAGAAAATGAAAACACCACAATGTACACCGTTACAGGTCTCGCACTGATCAAATTAAAAGTGGTGCATTGTAAGTGTT
This sequence comes from Heliconius erato x Heliconius himera, assembly GCA_013421005.1. Taxonomy (NCBI): domain Eukaryota; kingdom Metazoa; phylum Arthropoda; class Insecta; order Lepidoptera; family Nymphalidae; genus Heliconius; species Heliconius erato x Heliconius himera. Next base: position 19,514 of record JAATLQ010021265.1, on the reverse strand, counting down.
CGGTGTCGACGTAAAGCTTAATTACTCCTGAATATTTATTGCTCGTTTGAATAAATCGCTTGCGGCGGATAAGCTACGAATTTGTATATCTCTCTCTTCTTAACTATTTTTGGTATAACTGTATTTACTATAGGGAAAGGTTTCGTTTTGTATTTATTTATTTTTTTTATAATTTTAAGTAATATTTTATTTTGTTTTCTTGAAACAACGTCGAATAAGTGTTAATTACACAATTATAGTTGTGAATGTGAAGAACCCAAAATCTTTTAGAGAGGTAACAGTACTAAGAATTTTATATTATGCCATTAGAAGGTATCGCTTTAATAAGATAGTTGCCATCAGAAGTTGTTCTCGTGTCAGTTATTTAGATAACTGGAAACTCGACAATATGACATTGTCATAACTCAAAGCTTGTCCGAAGAAAAGGCAAGAGCGCGTCCTATCTTTCTCTCCACTATAACTGCGAACTAGTTATAATAAAAGGAAGAAAGAGTACGGGCACCGCCCCGCCCCTACACCGTGAATTCCTACCAGACTGGGGCTGCAACAGTCTTATTAAATTCTCCGGGACGTTTGTGTGTGATCTTTCCGAAGGTACTTGTTACGCTTGTTTATATTAAGATTGTATTAGAATGGTGATTCGTGATGTTGATTGATTTGTGAGATCAATATAAGTCGTTGGAACGAACGCACTACCGCTAGGCGGCCGATATGTTAAATAAACGCACGGCACACACCTCACAGTCGTGTCTCGAACCGTAGGCGGACATTACTACATACACCAGAGTTCCAGGACATAAAATAGCACCACACATCCGTATGAGACAGGCGGACACTACTATATACACCGGAGCTGGGACATAAAATAGCAGCACACACCTACTAATCGTATACTAAGTCGTAGAAGTGGTATATAGTATGTTAACGACCGCCATACAAGCATAGCTTACGTACCGCGAGCGTAATGCGAGACGGCGTCAGCCACGACATAGTTAATGTCGCTATAACAGTTCGCATGAGCCCATCACGTCAGCCTTCGCGACGTCAAGCAACATTCAATATTATAATAATGGTCAAAGATCTCTTTGAACCATAATATGTGTCGCTCCTACATATATATTGTCTTTATAAGAAATTCGATCCTAAAAGATCGTGCCATCATAAGCTTCGAATTATTATATTATATTTATAATATATTTGGTACGAGTCTTTATGTACATCATATTTATTAGTACCGTAGTACTTAAGAGTTCGACTCGACCGCTGCCTTCCAAGCATCACCACCACCTATATAGACAGTACGACGGTCGCTACACTCGGGACGACAATACACGAACTCGTTTCGATTAATTTGGTATTAAAAAATATATAGTTTGAAATTAAATTAAATTAAATTAAATTAAATTAGCTTCACGCTATATCCCGCACACAGCAGGGTAGGCAGAAGGAACCTAGTGTTAAGACACTCCGTTCCCCACTTTCTGCCGAATTCTGGAGGCATTGCGTGTTGAGTGGCAGAACTCAACGCCGCGCTTAACCTCGACACCAGAGCGAAGAAATGGAAATATAAATTTTAAGTAAATATTTCATCTCCTCGAGTGGGGATCGAACCCACAACCAGTCGGTTTTGCAGTCACACCTCGTACCGCTGCGCCACGACCGGCCGTTTGTATTATACATAATTAACTATGTTATTTATGTGTATAGCCATGCATATTTTATTTTATTCATTTATTTTCTTATACTCAAGGTACATACTGTTACAAATTGTTCATCGAATCCGGGGAAAAATTGTGAACGGAGTGGACGCGTGATGAAAAGTAATCCAATAATAATACAGATTATTATTTCTTAATAAATTTTCATCATAATATATATTTTAAGGCCGTCGTGGCACAAGAGTGTGAGTGTAAACGCGACGGTTGTGGGTTCGATTCCCACTCGGGGGATTGAAATATTTAATATTTTTATTTCCTTGCTCTGGTTCAAAGCGCGGCGTTGAGTTCCACTACTCAACAAGCAATGCCTCGAGAATTCGGTGGAAAGTCGAGAACGAAAGTGTCTTAGCTAATGGGAATGGAGTTCCCAGGTTCCACCTGCCTGGCAGGCATGTAAAGCTAAAGCTCTTTGCTCTCTTTTTTTGCTTTCCTTTGAAATATAGTTTTGTGTAGTTTTAGTCTTAAATCTCATATTAAAGTTGATGTGTAAAGATATAAATTGTGAAGCCACGAGTTCCGAAGTTCGACTATAAAATGAAAAGTTATCCTTCAATCTTAGATCATCTCCGTGTATACTACCTACGTTATAAATTCTCTAGGAAATAGATTCTGATTTTGAAATTGTAGGTACTGTATTTCTTTTTCGATACCTTTTTCTATATCGTATAGGTACGAAAGGAGATTTTTAAACCTCTTTAAATATTTGTGCATTTATATAATGTAAAATACAGGTGTTGTTAAGATGAAATGTATGTGACTGGGAATGATGTTTCGCCAATATCTAAATCTATAAGAAATATCAATATAGACGGTAAATGGAACGATATCGTAATAAGATTTTCTTTAAGTTACGTTCAACAATTATTAGGTACTAATATAATATTATATAATAGTGAAATAAATAATAATTAAATTAACGCTCGCGGTTTCGTCTTCAAGGACAATACGTTTCTCGGCTATTCCGTCATTACTTAGTAGTCATCATCCGCAACTTTGTTTACGTAAACATAAGAACGTAAAATAGAAACCCCGTTTTACTTTATCCTTACCGATCTGTGTTTATTGCAACGTTACGTTCCTTAACTTATCCATATGTTAAATTACAACTTTCTAAGCCCAATGGTTTTGTCAATGCGTTGTCTGTCAGTCATTCACTACGGAATAATATAGAACATATTTCACTTTCTTTCTAAATAGATATTAGACCTTATTATCACAATAAAAAAGTAAAATATTTTTAACGCCAAATATAATTAAAAATATTTTGTTTACAATACAATTATAAAAGGTCATAACAAGAAAAACAACTTCAAAGCTTATATTTACTAAAGCAGGATTCCCAATTTCAAAGAATAAACATCTCAGTTCTTACGCACAGAGCAACGGTAACGGAGCTTACAAATTAAAACCTGACATTATTTTTTTCTACTTTTTCTATTTACTTTTCTATTAAACTTTGTTTTCCGTTAGGGGATGAGCCGGTCTGCGATTTATCTGCGCGATACAGTTGTCTGTGTGCGTAAATTCAATTTGGTTTTTACCTGAGGGTGGGTGCCTACTGCCTCTATCCCTCGCAGTTTCTCTAAACCTTTTGAGGTTTTCTACTACCTAAAATTCTATCTAATTACGGCGTGTACCTAAAATTCTATCTAATTACGGAATGTTTTCAAGCGTTATTGTGGTCGCTCCTTTTACTGTGGTATGTTACTTGTGTGAACTTTTTATATCAAAGTCATATTAAGTTATTTAACGTTATTTAATACTTCACTATATTATGAATATCTACATAACCTATAAGGTCTTATACACACGACTAAAGAAGAAATGACATGTGTTAATTCTTTTTTCGTTTTACATTTTCTTGTTGCTGTTTTTATTATATTGTATTTTTTAGCTTTACGTTGTATCCTACATATGGCAAGGTAACCAAAAAGAATCTGGGAATCTAGTGTTAAGACACTCCATTCTCTATGAAGACAATTCTATTCCCCACTTTCCACCGAGTTCTTAATGCATTGCGTGTTGAGTGTCAAAACTCAACACCGCATTTTGCTTTGTTACCAGAGCGTTTAGAAAAATTAAAATTAAATCAGCTGCACGCTCGATACCACTCAAGTGAGTGGGTATCGATCCCAAGACCGTCACGTATATAACCATTCCGTTGTGTTATGTTATTTTACAAGTTTTTAATACAACGACACGAGTTTCAAATACATCCCACGCTCTATCATTTATATATTTTTTTAAATATAAAATTATAAAACGATTAAACGTAAAATTTAAAGTTTTATGTAAATATCAAATATCTTTTGAGATATTTTCTTAGAGTAACACATATCTAATAAATCATTATACTATTCCTAGAGTCTCAGATTAATTTATAACACCTTTAACTTCCAGTTAAGCATTTCAGCAGTTAAATATAATTAAACAAAATCTCCACATTATTCACTTAACCGTAATGTTCTACTCATAATTTAGACCGCCCTGTGTGGAACACGACAGAGATTTTAATTAAAGTATGGTCGTATGTGCCTTGAGCGTTTCACAGACATTTGTTTATATAGAGTGTTTTGATTGTTGTGTTTAATGTGAGGTCTTGAGAATTTATATATTTTACAAAATATATACTATTATGTTTGCTCGAGGTGCATATAAAAAAAGATAATTAAAATTAGACAAAAGGTCTGGAGCTATAAAAAAAGAATTGCAAATTCATAAAATTATTACTTTCATATTAATACAATTAACCTTTTGAATAAAAACTTGTTTTTAAGATATATATTTTTTTATATTTTATTATATCAAAAAAGTGTTCGTAAAAATCTTTGTTGATGGCTTGTTCAATCTATTCCTAGAGAAGTCACGTTAAATATTTACGGCACAAGAGAACACGACTTGCCGGAAGAGGTCATTATAACTTTATGAATCCACGAAGATCTCTCATAAAGGAAATCTAACTTTCAACAGTTTTTACAACTTAATCATTCATAAAAACATATTATTATTGTTTGTAAATTTATATGGGATTTTATATCAAACTTAGTTAATATTGAGATTTTTTCAGTTTTTTTTAGCTTCACGCTGTATCCCGCATATAGCAGGACAGACTGAAGAATCTAAGGGAACCTAGTGTTGAGATCCTGCATTCCCCACAACATGTTCCTTCAGTTTTATGCGTTCATTTATAAATTGAGTAATTTTTTACAAAAACCAAACGGTTAACTTTTCTCAGTAGGTATTATATCAAGTTTATAAAAAATATAAAAAAATCATATAATAATATATGTAAAATATAAATTCTAGATTTTTTAACAAAATCTACAATTGGTAAATTATTTTTTAATAACCATATAGGCCGGATTTGTGCCGTGTGATCCTGGCCTAGAATAGGATCATCCTGCTACTGGTGGTGTCGTAAAAGGCGACTAAAGTACGTGTGGTAGAGTCACGTCGCCAGCAATGGCAACACACGTTGCACGGGGTCGTGGGCGGCGGTAATCACTTACCATCAGGTGACCCGAACGCTCGTTTGTCTTATCTTTTCCATAAAAAAAAGGAATTTGAGTATCTTTAAAATTAGTTGTCACTTACAGTTCCGTTTGCGTGGAATTATATATAACCTTCTTCAAATTGTTACTATTTCAATATTCTATGTTTTCGACAGTTACACGTAGAATATGACAAATCGTTTTATTTATTATTATTTTCATTTCTTTCGCTCTGGTAACAAGGCAAAGGCATGGCGTTGAATTCCGCCACTCAACATGCAATGCCTTGAAAAATTCGGCGGAATGTGGGGAATGGAGTGTCTTAACACTAGGTTCTATTTACCATGCTGTATGCGGCGATACAGCGTAAAGCCGATTTAATTTAATTTATTTTTTTATTAGTGCTCCTTCTCACTACTCAAAAAAATATCAAATTTTATGCCACTTTGTGACAAAAAAATCATTTGGTGTAATGATATGAAATTGCAATTTACATATTAAATTAAATATGTCAAGTCTGTTACGTAGTATATTCAATCAGCTGGACGGACGGAGTAGAACCTACTGTCAAACCTCTATTCTACGCTATCTGCTCCAATTCGAGACAGCTTACTTTATTGATATTCAAAATTATACAATAAAAAATCTTTTTTCTCTTTGACGTTTTAACAGTTTTTGTTGAAAGTTAAAAACAGAATTACTTGTACGTGACTTCTTGGCACCAGAATATTTCACAAAGTGAAGACTGCGATTCGGGACGAATTTGGATTTTTTTTTTCTTTTATGTTATTACGAAAATCTCTTGAAACAATTAGACAAAACAAACATATTTTTAACTTTCGCTTGTATATGTATGTCTGTTTTCTTTAAGTCTTGCGAATCAAAACCATTTACTTTACACCCATTAAAAAGCAATATTGTTATAGTAGGCCAGTCTCGGTACAAACGTGTAACTATAAACGCTACAGGTTGTGGGTTCGACACCCACTCGAGAAAATGAAATATTTAATATTTTCATTTCTTCGCTCCGGTGTCGAGGCGGCGTTGAGTCCATCACTCAACACGCGAGACTTCCAGAATTCGGCGAAAACTGAAGAGCCGATTGTCTTAATACTAGGCTCCCTTGGCCTACTTTGATACATGTGGGATACAGCGTGAAGCTGAAAAAAATACAATACTACCACAATTCAAAACAAACAAAATTTAAATTAATAAAACATCCCAATTGAATACTCCAAACTCAGCCGCAAATCCACACTTATTATTCACAGCGAGTGCGATTCAGCAAAAAAACATTCAAATATACTTTATGGGATCCATCTTCGTATTCTCCGAGCGCCTAACGATGAGCCTCCCAGCGTTTATATTAATCACTGAGTTAGACAAGTTAACGTTCTGCTGAGATATCGTTAATTTAACACTTAAAATGTTTTTATTCGAGTGGATAATTGCGAGGGAGACTGTAACGGTCCACGTTCGAGCTGAGGAGAGATTGATGAGGATGCTGGAACATTCGAGCAGACTCTACATTTGAATAAGAAAAACTGTTGAGATTGAGACTGTCGAAAAAACAGCGTTTGTATTTTTTCCCGCCGTAACTCGTATACAGTATTTTTTTTTTATTTACATGCCGACTTGTTTTGGGGGTTGCCAGAAATAACAAATGTATAAAAAATATTACGCTGAAGAAAATTCTGATTTAAATAATTTTCTTAATGGAGTTCTTGTGAAGAATGTGATGTGGTGGGGTTCGACTGGTTTGGTAGAGACTCCCAAGCCGTACGCGTTTTTTTCCCGATGCAAATGAATTTAAAGCTTGCTTAAGAAGATAAAAAAATGTTATTCAGATATAGAGAAGGTAAGATGTCATATATGCAAGTATTACATTTGCTTATATCAACAATCAGCGCGCGAGGGTCGGTTAGTATCAGTGTAAGCGATTTTTTCTATAAAAGAAAAAATAATGTTGTTAGTGTAAGCATATGCATTGTTAACGTCCTCTATCTTTGATCTGTATTTGCTTGTTTACATTGACGCGTTTAAAAAATTCGTTACACTTCATACTAAAAAACATCCTGCTTTGGGGCAAGATAGGATAATGGGTGTCGGTGCAGTATCGTAATGTAGTACCTACTGGGTTAAGACTCAGTTATACTTCCGCACATGTAACTATTAAAAACCAGGAGGAATAAACATTGTGTGTTTTGTAAAAGTTATCAAGATGGTTTTTAATGTATATTATGGAAGACTTAAAATAATATCTATATAGTAAATCATTAATTATAAAGATATGTGATGAGTTCATTTTTCATGACTATGTATATAAAATTGTAGGTGGGTTAAGTAATAACGTTATGTGCTGCAAATAAGTAAAATCAAAATAATTACACAATTTTTTTAGTCACTTCCTTTAGGTACCCCCACAACCCCCTTTTTATGTACTTATATTCCTACATATTATCATGAAACTAGAAGCAGCCACAGCTCACAGTATTTGAGTAAGCCTATCTAAGCATCGGTAATGGGTCCTTTTAGCTCCAATAAAGCGTGAACTTGTTCTCTTAGCAAGGGTATAGTGTGCGGGGAGCGGGCGATATCACAAAGGCAAGAAATCGAACTTGGAACTTTTTCCATTATCATTTAAGAGCTTGGATTTTCTTTACTGTTTTAATATAAAATAGTTTGAATTTGGCTTGGTAGTACATATAGTTTTTTTTTAAGTGCTAATTAAATATTTCCATCTTATATAAATAGATAGACAAAGATGATTTCGTGTCAGATATTTTATTTAATATCTGACCCAAATATTAAAATCAATGATTGTGGGTTCAACTTTAGTAATGATTAGTAATTTTCCCTTTTAAGCAGTTATATTTAAAAAAAAACGTATTTTATATTTGTTAAAGTAGATATATCCCTCCGCCTTCCATGTCGTGTGCGGATATCCTGAAGCGTGAAGCTAAAAAAGCTGTATGTATTGATAAAAACTCGATGCACTATGTTCATTTTGCAAGAAAAAAAAAGTAGAATACCAAAGAATACAAGTCTTCAATTGAAAGAACTCTTTTTAGTTGGTTAAAAAGGTATTTGTATTCTACAGTTGGTGATATTGCACAATATTTGCAATATTGGATGCATGGAAACTCAGAATAAAATACTCTTTTTGGAAATACTACAAATTGTGAATCTGTTGAGACATGTCAACGTGAAAAATTTATAGAATAAACTAAAAAGTCTAAAAGCATTTATAAAACTTCTGTAGTTATTTGTTCTTATATAAACTTTCCCCTGAAGTCTAGATGCATTACGTGTTGCGGAACTCAGAGCCGCCTTTTGTCGAAACGAAGAAATGAAAATATTAAATGGTTCAGTTTCTCCAACAGGCATCGATCCTACAACCTGTCGCGTTTAGTCAGATGCTTGGGCCCCTGCGCTACGACTGCCTCTATATACTTTTATTTAAAAGTAGTTTTACATTATTTTAGCTACAAATCAATTCATAATTAAAAAGGCAATTCTATTTTATATGCACTGATACTACTTCCATCCTCCACCTCTAAGTGCCAACACACAGGTTGCAATGAAAGTAAAACGGTAAAGCGCTATAAGAGTGTATGTGTGCCATCACTGTGTATATTGAAATTCCTCTTTAGAACACGTGCGTACTGCATTGTGGTATTCTCGGCCTACTCTGAATATCAAGGACAAGTCGTAAAGTCAAAGATGTCGTTGTAGCTCCGTTGATTTATACCATTATACACAGTAGTGTATTCAAATCATATTCGAACATTCCGCTTAATATTTAAAATGCTTTTTTCCCTATTTATTATAGATAAAGTAAAATGTGAGATATCAATATTTATGAATCAATGACTTCATAATTTAATAATTTATTACAATTAATAAAGACATTGATTCATAAATATTTAAAAGTGATTGTATTGATTATTTATCTCAAAGCAAGGGGCATGTTAGTGAGAAAGAAACACTTTTACTTTTCAAATGTACTTTATTATAATTTTCGCTCATTTTGTGTAACAATGACTTATTTGCACTCTCCAAATATTACAAAAAAACAAATAACGGACGTGTATAATAAAAAAAATATAATAATCATTCGAGATCATCTTCCAATTCAATTAATATATTTTTATGAACCCTTCAGATAAACAAACTTCATGTCTTTACAACGAACTGTACATATTTATTTCAATATCTTAAATATTAACTACTTATAATATATAAAAGTTCAACATTCAGTCTGAGTCGTCGCTAATTACCAGTTTCTTGTGTTTCTTAACAGGCGCCATTTCTTCCTCGCTATCTGCAAAAATGATATTTCTCTTTTTAATTAAAACGTCAAAATACTTTGTTACTATTTAAAAGAACTGATTAAAAACTTACTGTAAACGTTTGTTTGTTAGTTTGTGACAAGATGTGCTTAATAATGTTTTTTTTTATAAAAATAATTGTTAAGTACGCACATAGCAGGGGAGTTAGCCTGGGAACCTAATTTTAAGACACTAAGTTCCCACTGAGATACGTCTGAGCCCTTCTTTCCGCCGCAATCTGGAGGAATTGCGTATTGAGTGGCGGAACTCAACGTCACCACACTTTGCCTTGATACCAGTGCCAAAATTTTTAAATATTAAATATTCAATTTCTAAGAGCGAGAATCGAACCCACAATCTGTCACATTTACAGTCTCACGCTTGTACTGCACCACGACTAGCTCCAATTTTTATTTTTTTTTACACTTTTTTATTATAGGCAAAAGTAGCCAATATAAATAATATACAACATATCGCACACGCACTATGTACGATTTATACAACTTGTTATGTAAAATGAAAACTTAATATCAATAGATGTAAATACATAAATATATTGAAAACATCTCACCGCTATTTAAAGAACGTTTAGCTAAATCACTCATAATATCTTCAGTGTCTGCAAGTTCCGTGTGTTGTAATGTTTTCTTTGCGAATGATAATATATCATCATCATCATCGTCATCAGTATTATCATTAATTTTATTAACTTTTTGTACTTTTCGAATATTGTCATCATCAGAATCGATACTACGACTACGTTTTCGATTATTCGATTGTTTAGTACTACTCGGAATATCGTTCAGTAAATTATCGAATAAATCATTCTTATTAGTATTTGATTTTTCTTTTGGTTTTGTTGTATCGTCATCAGAATCGATATGATTATTTTTACGATTTATCATTTTAGGTTTACTTCTAGCAATATCATTTGTAGTTTTACGTAAATTATTAAATAAATCACCATCGTTCTCGCTCGAATCATTATTTGATTTTTCATGATTGTTATTACCTTCATCATGTGAACCGGTATTACGATTTCGACTGCGATTAATCGATTTATTTAAACCGCTTTTATTAGGAATATTTTGTATCTTTCTTAAATTTTCAAATAAACCATCGTCATCACTAGATTCAACATTATCATTATTTTCGATTTCATTTGCATCATTATTTGTTCGCGTGTTGTTATCATTATCTATTATAAGCTCTTTGTTTATAGCTTTTATAATGATTTCTCTTCTTTTGCGTATAGTTTCAAAATGTAAGGTACTTGGTATTCTCCAGTAAGTTTCCTGTTATAAAATATATTTCAAAATAAAATTGTAATAGCCAACGTACTTAAATATATTATAGACATATTAAAAACGGTCATAGCACAGTCCGACTAAACACGACGGTTGTTGGTTCATTTCCCTCTAGATGGAATAAATTATTTTTATTTCTTCGCTTTAATTACAAGAAAAAGGGCGGCGTTGATTTCCGTCAATAATGTTGAATGAGTTTCTAAATACTAGGTTCGGAGTCCGAGTATTACAGAATACAGCATAAAATTAAAAAGTCACCTGTTCATCCCCAGGTGGTACAACTCCGATACTTTTTAATACTTTGATAAACAACTTATTCCCGATGGCGTCGATAGATTCTCGAGATATCGGTACTATAGGTGTTCCTTCGGAATTGGGATCGAAGCCTTCAGCCTCTTGGTCTAGGGCTACTTCTTCTAGATTTTCCGCTAACCACTTTAATGCTTCTGTTAAATCTGTATGAGGGGTAAAATATATATAAATTTAGTATTTTAGTATGTTTTACTTTGTCTTTTAGGAATCCGTACCTAAAAAGGCAAAAATACCGCAATAAAAAAAATAACTTTGTAGTCCGTCATCGAAACTATATATTTTTGTAGTATTATGTAGTTTTTACTAAAAAACGTGATCAACTAACTTTCAAGGTAGTTTGTGGATTGTATTTTTTATTGTTGTATGGTAAATAGTTTAAAATTAATTAAGAAGATTTTTTTATTAAATTAATTTACTAAATTAATAAATATTTTCTTGTTATTTTTATCTACACACAATTGATTGTAAAATAGAAATTTATGTTACAATTAATTAGAAATACCTACACATGTTTAATCAAAAATTATAACATTAAAAAAAATATATATATGTACATGAAATAAAAATGCATCAAAACAAAGGAAAACTTAGAAATCAATAAATAATACTAAAATTTCATATTAACAAAGTAAATGAAAAACAAATACAAGGGAAACAAAATATTACTATATTTTGTTTCCCTTGTATTTGTTTTTCATTTACTACACTTTACACATGAGCTCATGTCGCAAACATCTAACAATTGTTACAACTTTAGTTAGAAAACTTTCAGCTTTCGAAGTTCTTGAACTTTTATCCAATACTTTATAAAACTTGTGAAACACCTGACTTTGTCCGTATTAAGATAGGAAATCTTTTAATTGGATCATTGAGAAACAACAGTGTTGGAAATAATATATCCATTTTTTTATTATTTTTGCATGGTATATGTGGGTTAAAGAAGCCTTTCAGTAAATTAATAAATTTATGTACATATATTATAGAGTTACCGAAGTATAGATGTATACAACAAATATATATTTTATTTAAAAGAATGTTTATTTTAACATATTTACATGTAAGTGTGTCAATATATCATATTTTACCATAGAATAATGATTTCGTTATCTACGTACGACTAGATAAAAGAAATATATTATATTAATTTCATGATTATTTTATAGTTTAACTTTGTTATTATTTTATAGTTTAAATTTGTTACTTTGAGGCCAGTCGTGGCGCAGCGGCACAAAGTATGACTGTTAAACCGACTGGTTGTGGGTTCGATCCCCACTCGGGGAGATGAAATATTTACTTAAATTTATATTTCCATTTCTTCGCTCTGGTGTCAAGGCAAAGCGCGGCGTTGAATTCTGCCACTCAACACGAAATGCCTCCAGAAATCGGCAGAAAGTGGGGAACGGAGTGTCTTAACACTAGGTTCCCTCTGCCTACCCTGCTGTGTGCTGGATACAGCGTGAAGCTGATTTATAGTTTAACTTTATGCTGTATCCTGCGGCAAGAGCTGGAGCCTGGTCACGTAGTGGTAGAACTCATCCAGTTCTGGAACTCAACGCACGATGTGTACATACAGCAGGGGAGGCAGAGGGAACCTAGTGTAAAGACACCCCGTTCCCCACTTTCCGTCGAATGCGAGGCATTGCATGTTGTGAATTGAACCCACAACCGTCGCGTTACAGTCACACGCTTGTGTCACTGCGCCACGACGACCTTAATTAATGGTAATTAATAATACTATCCTCTTCTATACAAAGTATAAAAATAAATATACAGACCATTATCAACAGCTTGAACCAACAGTTTCGCAATTTCGTTAGCACTTAATTCCATACTCTTTGTTTGTTTCTTATTTTTATTTTGTTTCGTCGGTTTTTTCTTAGGTTTTATATGAAGTTTGGGAGCCCTGACGTCCTCGTTATCTGAACTAGAAATTTCTGAATCCGATGAACTATCTAGAATATAAAAATATAATAACAATCTCGTTATAGTAAATTGGTTTACTTCTATAAAGTACATAAATATATAAATATATAATATATAGATCTATATAAATATTATTAAAAATTAAAATTGCGTAACAAATAATGTTATACGAATAAGATTTTTTTATAAAATTCTTTGCTGAAACCTGATATATAAATTTACTAAAATTAAAAATCAAAGCAAACCTACAAAATATAAAAAAAATATAAAGCTTTCAAATAAATATATAACACAAATAAGATACAAAATATTTTTTTAACAGAACTTAACCCGGCGTCTTGTTACCAGTGTGAAAAAATGAAAACGATTAATTTTCCCAAGAGGGAATCGAACTCACAACCGTAGCGTTTACAGTCACACGACTTCAACCTCTGCACCTATATAAATATACATATAAGACAAAACGAGAAAGTTAAATTGAAAAACTTACCGTTCGATTTATTATCGCTTTTAGACGCTTCCTTCTTCTCGCGCTTACTTGTTCTCAAGCCTAGTTCTGTGAGTCTCTCTTTGAGGCCTCGCTTTGATCGTTTGTGAGGCATTCGGGACGCTATTATGTCTAGTGCGTCTAGAAATTTAGTTACAAAATTATTTTTATTTTTACTTGTACCCTAGATAGGTAACCTACGTCGAATCGACTTAATTGATTTTGGATAATAGATATAATTTGATGGTTTTTTGTGTCACTAAGAAGGCTGTTCTTGCCAACTCAGTTGAGCTGGCAAGAAGCACACATATCGCGGAGCTTGCAAGATACACCCATATCGCTTCGGTAAGTATATCACTTTCGTCAGCATTTTCAATGAAAAATATTCCGTCGAAGTGACGTATAGTTACTAAATATAGATATTTTTATTAGATTTTATACATGTTATGAATTTGTGTATACTATGCAGAAACTTAATTACGTTAAGTTAAGTAAACAGTAGCTTAATTACGTTAGTACAGATGTCGCACATGCACTTTGTCTCGGTTTAATTAGATATCGGCGGAATTTATAGTTTAAAACTGTCCGAGCGTTCATATAGAGCCTTAATGGTAGTACACAGTAGGATAGAAAAAAATCAATTGTGGAACTGCGGCTTTTCGGTTTTGTCAGTCAGAACTAACAATACTAAAATAGATTTATCTTAGCGTAGAACACAATAGTTAATCAGTAAAATTTATTTTTTTAGCAGAAAACAGATAAAATTATCATTATATGTGCGACACTATATTAAAAAGATGCTTCGCATAATGCACAAAATCTGTAAAATAAGCTAAATATATTTACTGTGAAAAGAGCATAATAAAAAAAACTACCTTTAGTCTCGCCAAGTTCCTTCCAAAGTTCCGTCAAAATATTATCTTCTTCTTCAGTAAACTCCAAAGGCACTTTTTCTCTCCTCTCTTTATTGCTTTTCTTAGTTGGCGCTTTGAATATAAGTCCCAGTTCTTTGAGTTTTTTGATAACACTTCTTCGAGTGCGAGTTTGTACTATTAAATTTTCTAGTATCCAGTCGATTACATCTGTCGTATAGTGAAATAAATAAATGTAATTAAAATAATATCTAAAGAATCATATAGTTCATGCGATCAAAACGTGGTTAGGTCAAAAATATTTTTTTTTTAGCTTCACGCTGTATCCAGTTCGGAATGAACTCAGGAACCTAGTGTTAAGACACTCCGTTTCCATTCCATTTAAGTGTTTTCATAAATGTGTTATTGTTATATTTTTTTGTTTCATTTATTTGTTTCATGCATTGCCATTAATCTTCTTCGATGGTCTTGCTTTTATAAATTTTATATTTTATTAATTAATGTAATGATTGAAATGGATTGTTTTAAGTCGTGAGACAAGCAGTGCAATTAGCCTTCTTATGCCGATAGGTAATTAGAAAAGTAGGCATAATTACTATTATTCATCAAAAATATATGAAGACGTTGTGATGTAGGAGCACAAGCCTGCGACTGTAAGCACGACTGTTGATTGTGGAGACACGATTCCCACTTGTGGGAATGAAATATTTAATTTCCTCGTTTTGGTAACGGGGCAAAGCGAGGCGTTGAGTTCAGCTACTACGCAATGCCTCCAGAATTCGGCGAATGTAGGGAACGGAGTGTCTTAATACTAGGTTCCCATATTCCCTCTGCCTACTCTGTTATTTGCGGGATAAAGCATGAAGCTAAAAAGAAACAAAATGTTTAAATCTACTAAGCTAAGCGATCAAACAACAGTAAATACTAATATCCATACTTAACGTTCCACTGTCCTCTATACATTATACCTGCAGTACGTACTCGTGTGTGCTGTACGTGTAGTAGTGAGCGGTAGTATTGTGGTTTCTGCGATCGATTTATTATGGTTGGTCTAATTCGAATGACCTATTTAGTATATTATGAAGGCGCATTGATGCTGTACGTTGTTGTTGTGTGTGCTTCATTAATTACTGCGCATTGTTTTGTAATTAATGGTTGTTTAATTGTGGATGAATTTAATCGGATTGATTTGATTTTGTTCGTGAAAAGTGTTAGGTTCGAATTTCAAAAGGTGTGAAGTTGTTTGGTTGGATCGTGCTTGATAAGCTAAATATAAGTAGATATATGTCTAAAATTAGATATACATAAAACAATAGAACGGATAATTATAAAAAGTTTTTGTTTCATAATGTAAAACATAAATAACCATTTATATATTTTAATAAATACTGAAATATTGGAATTTCATATGCTAAGAGTTAACATATGCATACGTTTCATATGCTAAAAGTTAAGTTTACTTTAAGTAGATTCTTTTACGTAAAGATAACAAGAGTATGTCTCCTTTTTGAAATGCAACAGTCAAATTACTACTTTACTAACAATACATACATATATATAATACATATACATAATATATACTTAGGATTGAATAGCAGCATTCGTTTCTAGTTTAACTTGTTTCTTATATATTAGTTAGTTTCTTATAATTTAGCGTTCTAAAGCCGCTAATACATTCGCAAATTATTGAACAATTGTTTCGTCAACAAACGGAATACATACAATTTAATTGCACAATCACATGTGCAATATTAAAGTACATAATATAATATTTTACCTGAAAATTTCCAATAGATTATAGCATACACCTATACAAGGCTCAGGACTTACCTTGATCATTTTCAGGGTTGGTTTGATTTTCCATGTAAAGTTTACGAAGCTCCTCCTCCTGCTCCTCCGTCCACTGCGAGGTGCCCGGCTTATCCCTGTTGAAGGACGATTAATCACAATTTCACCTTTCCGCGTTAAAACTTTGACGTTTACACTTATTTACCTCCATTTATATTAATTTGTGTAAAATGTTTTAAATAAGTTTGTGGTATGTTTGGATAATATTTTCCTAAATATGTATCTTATTTAGTGATTGGTAAGCACGACGGTCTTGGGTCTCACTCTCATTCGGGGAAGTGCGATATATTGATATTACATTATTACCTCCCTCTGGTAACAAGACAAAGCGCGGCGCTGGAGCTCTCACTCAACAAACAATGTCTGAATCAAATGAATATATTACATTCAACTTAAACAATTATACAACAAAATACAACTTTATTTATACAAACGTGAAAATGTGTTGTATTTTTTTTATTTAGTTGGACAATACGTAGCTTTAGATTTCGTCATCTTGTTCAATAAATATCTTAAAAATGGGTGAAAAGAGCTAAACAGTAACTATGAACAGATTATCTCATTTAGATAGTTAAAAACTAAAATGAATATAATGTCAATAAGAAAGAAAGCACATAACAACATATTACACTTTATAACCAAGTCCCTGTACCGGTGGACTATACGTCGCTCTTATTAACCCGACAGGCGACGCTGTATACGCCGCGTTTATAAAAATTACTGTAGAATAACAAACAAAATGGAAAAAAGCACATAAAAATGAAAAGATCAGTTTAAAAAGCGGCTTCTGACACACAATTTATCACAATTTCACTTTCCCGTTCAAAGCTTTGACGTTTTCACTCATTTCGCACCTTCATTTATATTAATTATTTGATGTTAGAAAGCAAAACTTTGTAAATATGTAGATTATTGCGTGTATAATTAACGCGCATACAAAATATGTTTTGGATTTTTGTAATATTAATTCACTAGTGACCCAAATAAGGCTTTGCCCGCTTTTGGTTATATTATAGCCGAATTATACATAATCTTTACACAAAATGTTGATTGTGTTATTCTGACGAGTAAGCTAATATTACTGTAAATTCTTGTCTAAATCCGTTGAATAGTTTTTGCAGGAGTGTCAAACAAATATACATCTTCACAAATTTTCACATCTACTGAGTGATAACGAAACACAATGCTTGTTCGGATCAAAAATTGATGGATGAAAATGTTCATAAAATTTCAGTGTATCTCGCACATAGCAGGGTAGAAAGAGGGAAACTAAAAATCTAGTATTAAGTTACATTGCCGTCTATACTCTTTCTCTTTACCACTTTCCGCCGAATTCTTGAGGCATTCTGTATTGAGTGGCGGAACTTAACGCCGCGTTTTGCCTCGTGACCAGAGCTGAAAAAATATTTAATTTCGCCAAGTCGGAGTCGAACACACAATCACTGCGTTTATATTAGCACACTGGTGCTCCTATGCTACGACAGCCTCAATATTAGATACAAGTATGATTACATATTATAAAAGATTTTGCTTAACAAAAAAGTATTTTTTTTTAAATATATTAACGCTTACTCTAGTCTGTAATATAAATACCAAAATCAGTTTTAATATTGTAAATTGTTTGAGCATATTGTTTGAATATATTGGGCTTCATAATCTTAATTGAAATTCTTCCATATTTTGAGTAAATATTCCACAATATATTCAGTTTCAGCAAGAAATAAATTATTTACTAAGAACAAGTCCGTCTTTAGAAATGTTCTAAAACTTACTGTTTTAATTATTATCCCTTGTTAAAGTTACGTATTTTTTATTATTTCAGCTTCTTGTTTTATTTCACATACCAGAGTAAAAAGACAAAACTTAGTGTCAATAACAGAATTTGTACCCGCACTTCTTGGTTCCCCTACAAGCGCACATACCACTGAGCCATGTTCAAGTCAAGTCATGCAACATGCATGGTTTACGACTTATGTTAATTTTAGACAACAGTTGTCGAGTGCCATATCGCAGAGGTCAACTTCTTGTTTTATCTTCTACCACAACGTAAGAAAATGAAGGAAATACATCTGTATATATGAATTTAGTATCTTTAGATATAAGGCCATAAAAAAACCAATGCTGTTTTATTAGCGTCACGCTGTATTCCGCCCACAGCAGGATAGGCAGATAGAACGTGGGAACTTAGTCATAAGACACTCTATTTCCCATTTCCCGTCGATTATTGGAGAAATTGGTGTTGAGTTGCAGAAGTCAACGCTGCGCTTCTCCTCGTTGCCAGAGCGAGGAAATGAAAATACGAAATTACTCATGTCCTCGAGAGGAAAAAAAAACCACAGATTGTCACATCTACGGTGACACGGTAGTGCCCATCACCACGACTGCCCTTCCCCAATATTTCGTAAAGCGCGGCGTTGAGTTTCGCCACTCATCATGCAATGTCTTTAGAATTCGGAAGGAAACACTGAACGGAGTGTGTTTACCATGCGGGATACAACGCGTAGCTGAATAAAATATATCATAAGTAAGTACGTACAATGTGTCAAAGAATTTTAATCTACCCTCAAAACAAACGTTATCTCATCGAATTAAACTGTCCATTCATTTAAGATAAGTTAAGCACCAGGTGAATAACGCCCGCCATGAAGCTTGACACTAATCACGAATTTGGACAATAAAGAAGTTTTAAATGAGATTTTTATTCCCTTTGTTCTGTTCCTTATTAAATTCTGCACGGTTCGAGGTCTCTTTAGGGACGACTTACATAGCTTGGTTTATGTCGGCCACTTAGCGTCTATCATTGCAACATAATTGTATTATATTAGACTTTTTATTTAATTTTTGTTTGTGTTTGGTTCGTGGAAGTGAAGGTACAAAGAATATATGTATATGAATTCTTATTTTAGGTTCACGCTGTATCCCGCAAGTAGACAGAGGGAACCTAGTGTTCAGGCATTGCGTTTCCCACAATCTTCCTGTTTTCGTGATTGAACGTTAAGCTGACACTCACAAATGACTCATTTACAGTCAGTAGTAAACTGGTTAATAGTTTGTGTAAAACAATTTGATTATAGGCTGTATAAAATGAACGATATTCATTTTATCCAGTTTATAGCCAACCCGCTTCTTTAACAAATAAGTTATAAAAAGCTAAAGTTATTGCGTAAAGAAATCTAAAGAAATCCTATGATGGTCTTCGACGCCCAGTGGAGGCCGAACGATGTA